>JAMBUN010000106.1:0-58871 GCA_030271035.1 Microascus cirrosus
GACTGTATTATTGTGGCATCAAAACGGGTTGAAAAATCGGGTTGAAGGGAGGGTGTGTTTTTTGATGGTTGGATTTTGGGGTGGCCCGGTCGGGGGGGTGGCCCGGTTGTGGGTGAGAGACGTTAATTCCGTATATTTCGGCATCCTGAGTTCGAATTTGACACGTAAATTGATGTATCCCAATGTCTGTGGCAGCAAATTGATGCGTTTGGACGAGGAGAGCACGAATTTTCGTGATGAATTGATGGATGTGTGGGTGTGGGTGATGCAGGCGGGAGGTGCTCAAAGGTGGGTGAGCTGACTTATCTACGCTCCCTGTGTATCTCCAGATCTCCATCTACCTTAATCGTATGGATAAACGTAGGAAATTAATCAAAGATTGGTAGAGTTTAAAAGAGAACATGGTTTAGTAATTAGGACTTGCAAGAGAATCACCGTGATATAGTTAGTAGCAAGATCGACTAAAATCGGAGTATAATCTCCGGGCTGTCTCTGTAGATACCGGATTCCCTTTGAAACCTAAGCGAACGCCCCTACCTACTGTATACTATGTGCTTTTCCCTCCTCTTCATACAGCTCGAGCTCTCCAATTATCTTGGCACTTGCACTGCCATATTCTTTATACCGATAAGCCGAGGCTCCGGGCCAGTGACCTAAATGTACGCGTGTTACTGCTTCCAAAGTTGGACTGAGGGAAGTTGCGGTCTCCGAATTCCTAAATAAGGGCATTTTGTCACAGTGCGCTTCCAAGAGCAGTTAAAGTTTACAGGAAAGTCCGTCCTCCTTCATGGGGTTACTCCTTCAGCGTCAAGCTCTTACGTGCAGGGATTTCACCTTTGTTAATGTATTCCTTTGAATTGTGCCACAATTTGAGTTCAGGCTCTCGACTTATAGCTCTCCCCTCGAGGGATTATCGTTCAAGGTGGAAGATTCGCTCCCGCCCCTAACCATCTCAGCTCATGACCATGCTGGCTCCCCAGCCCCGTAGGTTCCGGTCCTGTTCCCCACGCCATGTGACGCTCCAGACCTCCACGTTGAAAGTTGGCCCAAGCCCGACGAACTCTCACGAAGGAATTGAGGCCGCCTAGCGTGAGATGGATTCAGGTGGTCCTCGACCCCGATCGAAGGAAGCGGGGTCGCTAGGAGCCACCAATCACATTTGGCTTAGTCCTGCATTGTTCCATCAACCTGCCTTTAAGGAATGAATAGATCGAAATATTACATCGTAAGACTTCCGCTGTTAAGGCTTTGTTTTGATGGCATTTTTGTTGCTCCGAATTTGGAAAACTGAAGCGCATGTAAGGACGCGGATTCTGTGACGCAAGTCAAATCCTTATAATATTACAACCACAAGCTCTGAGGTTACAAGCGAAATATAAATACACAGCGCTTCCCTCGCAAAGATCACTACTACATCCAGAGCTGTCTTATAAACCAGTCTTTATAGCAAATTACTATCGCCGGCATACCTTATTTCACCATGAAGTTCATCAACCTCTTCCTTGCCACTGCCCTTGTGGCCGTTGGCAGCGCTGCTGCTGTTGAGAAGGAGGCGCTTAAGGAGAGGCAGGACTGCAGGCCTCGTCAGTCAAGCTTCCTTTTGGGTTATAGCATCGTGAAGGCACAGAAGCAGTTGCTAACGATTTCCTGCCTTGCTCCAGTTAACGAAAATTGCCTTACGGACTCGGTGTGTTGCAGCGGCAACTGTTTCTTCCCCCATTATGGCGGCGCCTACTGTGCATAGTAAGGCGTGGGATACAAAGAGTGATAGTAAAACCAAAGCAAGAAGTCACTTAAGAAGAGGGAGTATACAGGGCTAGTCAGTTAACCCCTTCTCCTCCTTGCGGACAGCGTGTGAGCTAAGGAAGTCATTACTCACTTCTTTCCTCTCCCTAGACTGAGAGCCATGCGCTGGCCATTATTTTTGTTGCAGCGACCACTTCGACTTTGACTGGAGACACTTGAAAGTTATCGCTGGGTTAGAGTATGGTAGTATCAACTTTCTCCTGGGGTCATCTCTTCAACAGAGATGGAGGGGTCAATACAGCCTATTCAGCCCTTGTATACCCGTGCATCACTTCTGGATAGTGTCTGGACTATAACGACCTTGCAGCTGTTGTAGAGCTCCGGTATAAAGCCCGTTGATGGATTTCCAGAACCCCGATATCCTCTATTCCTACCTATGTGGGTGCAGGAGTTTGGCCTTCTATGTTTAGCTATGCTGGATGTGTTGTAAATCCTAATGTCCAGGGCCCCATAGTTAACTGTATGGACTTAATTTATTCACCCATATCGGCCGTTTCAGGTCATTAGGGTCTGTCCTCTGCGGAACCCTCTGGTGTAGAAACCGCACACCCCGTCTATCTAGACCCCTCCTATCCAGGGGAGGGTAGTTATGTACAAGGATTTGGCCGTGGACTTGTTTACTACACGTAAATTAATAATTTGATTAGCCCGTATAGTCCTATCACACCTGCGCGAGCCTGATCAATAAATCACCACGGTCCTGAGGGGGTCTGTGGCCGTGGTCGTTGGCGTATTGCGAGCTCAGTTAGGCGCAGTGGTGCATGTGTTGTCTGGATTTAGCGTTGTCTTATCCTACTCTGCTACTAGTCTGTATTCTAGCAGGCGGCCTGATTAGATGAACTATCTAAGTAATGGTCGGGCTGCCTGGGTGCCTTTAAGGGCGGTCGCCAGCTCTGCCGCCGTTTGCGGAGTATCGCAGGGAGCTTTGTGCGGTCGGTTTGGAGACAATTGAGGATAATGTGGTTAAACGTTTCAGCCTCTGCGCTGCATTAGTATTCCGGGTTGACTCCAGGGACCCTACGCTATGCGAGGTATGCTTTGAGTCTGATGTGGCTGATTCTGGTCTAAGCTAGGAGGCTGCTCTGGGCTTTTGTGAGCCCCTTATGCCTCTTGTCGATCTCTTTCCCTGACCACGCCGGGTCTAGGCTGGCGGCGGTGTTCTATGGACTGTCTCTGCCTTTCCCTGCCTTTCCTTCTATTTGTTAACGGTAGTCTCCTAGGTCTACCCTAGTAGGATATAGCTGTATGTTATAGCCAGTTTAGTAGACGCTGTGGCTCGGCAGCATCCTCTTCTGGGTCTTACAGCGTGAAATGTCTAGTGGTAGATTTGGTAGGACCTATCCCTAGAGCCTTAGCGCGGGAGGAAGCTAGCTGCCTGTTGGTTAAGATAGAGGTCTGGCAGGGGTATACCGATTTCGGCCTGGACGATATGGGCTAGTGTGGATCTGTAGGCTCCAGCCACGATATGTGCACACTTATTCTGCTCTTCCTCGAGATAGAGAGCTGGTCCTCTCGGTCGAGCTTCTCCTCTGGGCGTAGGGGTGTGGAATACGGCTGCACCGTATGCAATAATGCTGCGAACTACTGTCATATATAGCTTGCGGGCCCATAGGAGAGGGCAGCCCTACGTCTTCGCCGCTAGCTTTGTCAGTGCAAGGCTCTGTATCTTGAGCTTCCTCTTAGCTGCATTTGTATAGGCTTAGAATGTCAGTTTGCAGACCAACCATATACCTAAGAACCGTGCGATCTACACCGGTGGTAGCTCCACGTCTTCCTCGAGCTTTATTGTGTCGGTGGGGGCCTGGCGGGCCCTCGTAAAGTGTAGAAGCTCGCTCTTTGCAGGGGAGAAAGTCATACCCCTGCCCAATCCCTTGCTATTGTCCATACGTCCTTAAGGGCTTCGCAGTTATTCTTGGCTGTGCAATCAGGGGCTAGCAGGTTCGTGTCGTTAGCGTACCCTATTCCAATAACGCCTTCCTGGAGCTGGTATAGTGGGGTTGTGAATAGGATGAACAATGTTGGGGATAGGGGGGACCCTTGTGGGACACCCGCTAGCACGTAGCGTCGTTCAGCCTCCTTGCCATCGAAGGTAAGGTGGTTGACGGGTCAGTGAGGTAGATCTTAGTCCACTTGCAGAGCCATATAGGGAAATCGAGTATGTGGAGGGTGTAGATAAGCCATTCATGGTGGACAGTGTCGAAGGCCCCTTGTAGGTCTAGTTGGAGCAGGGATGCCGTGCCCCCGTTTGCCCACGCCTTTCGAACCCAACAAGGTTTGCAGCAAGCTCTGTAGACCTTGCTTTGCGGTTGCCCCTTTGTCCCTCTGGTAATATGTGGTTCTCCTCAGCTACTTTCATAAGGCGTCTGGCGATAGCGGACAGTGTTTGTTGGCGCGAATAGGAGTATGCGTATTCGCTACCGAACCCTCAGGCAGAATTACGAAACAAAAGCAGCAGCACAATGCTGTCGCACGCTACTGTGAACGAAATACAGTGCAAGTTCCATTACTAAGCGGCTCCGGCTATTAACAACGGACCTGCAGTGCCGGCTTTTGTATCAGGATTAAATCTCGAATTACCGGCTAGCTCGGCTGGTGGGCCGCTAGAAGTCGGGAGCTCAGGCGTATCATAGCTAAAATCTCTGTGTAGCCAGTCAAAGCTGTTGTTTTCCATGGTGGCATTGTTCCTGGTTGATAAACTCCACGTTCGGGGAGCAGTTGCTGTTTCGCCTATAGGTGACCTGAAGAGATGACCCGTGATCGGAGTTTGGACGACTTTCTCGGGGCTTCGGTCCAGGAGCCCAATAGTCAGCGACGCCTGATTCAGCATCCCAGTGACGTATCCTAGCCAGGTTCTCTTCGTGCAGCCTGCTGGCACAGGGCGCCATATGCAACGGCCCGGCAACTGCTACATCTACATTAAGGGCTGCAGTAGCTGAGAGACACGACCCCGCTTCACCAAGCCGGGTGCGTCTAACCCAAACCAGACAATTTCGAGCGCAGAGGACATGCCCCGAATCCACCGGATAGGGTTCACTCGACTAGCCGACGGTGGCGGCGAGGGGAACGGCCCGGACCGATGCAAGTAGGTGGCCTCCGTCCCGTCCTGCAATCCTGCGATGGGCGACTAACATCAGCAAGCATCATCTTCGTGCACGGGCTCCGAGGCCATCCCCAAAGGACGTGGGGTGATGACGCCGACGATAGTTGGGAGTCCACACCCTCACAAAAGCGGCCCTTCAGAGCGCTGTTCCGCAGCAAGCGGAAGGAGACCGACGGCAATCAATCTCAAAACCACCCGTATTGGCCCCACGAGCTTCTCCCGACCGATGTTCCTGACGCGAGGATATGGACATACGGATACAACGCAGATGTAATTGAGGGGGTGTTCCGGTCAAACAACCAGAACAGCGTGTCACAGCACGGGCGGGACCTTGCGATCAAGCTGAGGCGAGAAGTGGAAGAGGTGCGACTGCCCGCAGTCGCCGTGCCCGGCTTCCAGGCGGCTGACCTGACAGGGACCGATTATTTTCGTGGCACACAGTCTGGGTGGCATCGTCGTAAAAGATGTACGCAGCTGTCTGTCCTTACCGTCCTGTTTTGTACTATCTGACTTATCAAGGCAATTCACCGCGCAGAGGTGTTACAGCAGCGAACACGAGCGGTTGTGTTCCTGGGGACTCCCCACCGAGGGAGCTCGTCTACGGACTGGGCGCAGATGGCCTCGAGCCTTGTGGCGGTGACGCTTCAAGACTCGAACAGGAGGATCCTGCGGGGGTTGAGTGTTGAAAGCGAGGTTCTTAACAACATCCATGATCAGTTCATTAAGATTGCGGCCGGACGGAACATACGGGTACATTCATTCCAGGAGGCGCATGGTATATCTGGCGTTAAGGGCGTGAGCGGGAAGGTGAGTCCGCTCGGTTGCAGTTGTCTATCCCCAAGTCATTTAGCTGACGCCTCTCGCCGTCTAGATCGTGAGCGACTTTTCGTCGACCCTGGGGCTGCCGGACGAGCTAATCGAGACCCTAAACGCGGACCACCGACAGATGGTCAAATGCACGGGAAAGGACGACGATCGGTACCGCGCCATCTCAGGGGTTCTTAAGCAGCTTTCCCGGTATAGTACTAGATTTCACCCAACCAGCCCCGATTCCGGATCACGACATGTTTCGTCATCCAGCGATAAAGGCCGGTCAGATACAACCCAGCCCATAACAGACCCTATCGAGGCAGCTGTCGTGCCTCTAACCGAAGGACAGCCCTCAAACGGTTAGTGAGGAAAAAACTGCGGCCTCAGACGATACTGATCTGTTTCAAGCCCCTCATTTTTCTGTTCCCTTCCTCGAGAACAAGCGGTTTGTGGGCCGTGAAACTGTTCTCACAAGACTACGAGCGCTGTTCGATAATGGCGGCCCGCAGACAATGGCGGTTTTCGGGCTCGGTGGAGTGGGTAAGACGCAAATTGCGCTGCAGATGGCGTACCTTACAAAGGACAAGCCTGGATGGTCGGTGTTCTGGCTGCCGGCGCTGAGCATGGCCGGATTCGAGCAGGCATGCAGGCAGATGGCCGTCAAATTGTCCATTCCGACATCTGGTCAGGAGAATGTGAAAGAGTTGGTGCGAAGCTACCTTAATTCGAGTCGATCCGGCCATTGGCTTCTCATCGTTGATAATGCAGACGATGCGCTCACAGTATTCGGGGCGGAGGGTACCGGGGGGATCTATCAACATCTCCCACGGAACACTAACGGCCGCACACTCTTTACAACGCGCTCGAGGGACGTGGCACAGGCTGTTGCAGATGATGATGCAGTGGAGCTCGAGCAGATGAGTGAGCAAGAGGCCAGAGATTTCTTGCATAAATTACTCCCGAAGGACATCCTTGCGGATGACAGAGGCGTAGTCGAGCTGCTACGCACGCTCACATTCCTTCCCCTGGCTATTTCGCAGGCAGCAGCGTACATCAAGAGAAACCAGACGCGAATATCGAAGTATCTCTCGCTCCTCCGGGAATCGGATGAGGAGGCAATCAGTCTACTAAGCCGCGAGTTTTCTGACCGTACACGGTACAGTGAGTCCCGGCATGCAGTAGCGACGACCTGGCTTGTTTCGTTCAAGCACATCCAGGAGACCGACAAGCCTGCGGCGCAGATTCTGTCGTTCATGTCACAGATCGAGCCGCGGGCGATACCGGAGACGATACTGCCACGAACAGGAATGGAGGAGGAGCTTGTGCACGCACTTGGGACGCTCAGAGGATACGCGTTTGTTCAGCAAGGTAAAGACAAAGAGACGCTAGATATGCACGTCTTGGTACACCTCGCGGCGCGAGAGTGGGTTCGTCAGGGGATTGAAGGAGCAAAAGTGAGGCAGGCAGCCGTGACACATCTCGCAACTGTGTTCCAGTCCGACGATTGGGATGACCGGGAGAGATGGCGACAATACATGCCCCATGTGCTAAGGGTGATCCGGGACAGCAGGGAAACCGGGGAGTGGGGAGACAAAGAATGTCAATTGGGGTTCTGGGCTGGACGATGCTTCCATGTTGAAGGGCGGACCCAAGACGCGGTGGATATACTGAAACACGTGGTCAACGTGCAGGAGACAACGCTAGCCGAGACTCACCCTGACCAACTTGCATCCCAGCATGTGCTCGCAAGGGCCTACCAGGCCAATGGCCAGGTCAACAATGCAATCAAGCTGCTAGAACATGTGGTGGCTATTCAGGAGACAACGCTAGCCGAGACTCACCCTGAACGACTTACATCCCAGTATGGGCTTGCAGGGGCCTACCAAGCTAATGGCCAGGTCAGCGATGCAATCAAGCTGCTAGAACATGTGGTGGCTATTGAGGAGACAACGCTAGCCGAGACTCACCCTGGCCGACTTGCATCCCAGCATGGGCTCGCAGGGGCCTACCAAGCTAATGGCCAGGTCAGCGATGCAATCAAGCTGCTAGAACATGTGGTGACTATTGAGGAGACAACGCTAGCCGAGACTCACCCTGACCGACTTGCATCCCAGTATGTGCTTGCAAGGGCCTACAAGGCCAATGGCCAGGTCAGCGATGCAATCAAGCTGCTAGAACATGTGGTGGCTATTCAGGAGACAACGCTAGCCGAGACTCACCCTTCTCGACTTGTATCCCAGCATGTGCTCGCAGGGGCCTACCAGGCCAATGGCCAGGTCAGCGATGCAATCAAGCTGCTAGAACATGTGGTGGCTATTGAGGAGACAACGCTAGCCGAGACTCACCCTGACCGACTTGCATCCCAGCATGAGCTCGCAAGGGCCTACCAATCCAACGATCAGCTTTGGGGTAGTAATTGACTCGGCATCCTCGAAGGCGCTCAACTGCATATCCCAGAATCTTCTTCAGTTGGAACTGTAGAGAGCGTACTCATATGCCTCCGGCTGGCGACGTCTCCTGTCTTGGGTCGCTGCACCGCGACATCTGAAAGCCGTGATGAAGGGCTTGAGCCTAACTCGGTTTCTTTTTGTATAATAACTTTGCGAAAGAGAGTTCAAGAGGACTTTGTAACTATATATTGAAGATAACTATCCTCTAGAATCTTCTACTTATCTAAGCCTATAGTACTTGCTTAAAGGAAGCGGCGGTTGACATGTTCTAGGCATAGGTAATCAACACGGATGACGGTGGCGCTCTTGAGTAAGGTGCTATTCCTAATCTGACAAATGGCCTCAGTAACCGAGAGCAGGAATCTGTCTTAGCTGTTTGTATTCCTCGCTGAATCCCGTAGGACGGTTATGTCTCTCTTCCCCTGCCCCCTGCCAGCTCTCATGATACTTTGGCTCATGTGGTGAGTTATCATCGAATCCGGAAAGAAAATGGTTTTAATTTTCTGAAGCAGATATTTGATTAGAAGGACGCTGCGCGATGGAAGAGGAGAAGGGAAAGCGGAGCAGTCGGTCACTAGATGTTACGAGTTGAACTTCCTAGAGCTGCGCAGCGCGTAATGGCCTGTGCTAAGCGTTCCGAACGTCGTGGGCCAGGAGCCTGTTGGGTGTAAGTGAGGTGGCCGTGAAGCAGTAACACGTATGACTCGTAGTCGTATCGTGAGAAGCACGGCGTATTTTGAACAGTGATCAAGCGATCGAAGGAGTGATCTCGTAGAGACTGTGGTTAATATACAAGATGAAATGTGTGTTTCGATGGATCGCCCCCATGATCCATTGATCTGTATCATCGGATCATTTCTGTGATCTAGTGATCCTTCCCTCATTGGTCCATGGGTTCCTGCCCATTGTTTCCTGGCGTGTTTCTTGCTTATATTACCTCGTGTCATTCTGCCGTTGTTCTCTGCCCTGCAGGCTTCTGTGAGTGACTGTGATGGGTCTGACTCGTCACACTAAAGACATGATCGGACCTTACTAGGCATTGCTCCATTAGCACCTCACTGGTACAAGGTGCCAAAAACAGCATCCAGGAACCGGGCCGGGCTTGCCCCGCAGTTTGAAAAAGTTAACTAAATAATTTAGCAACGCCCTTTTCGCCTTAGACTAACACCGTCGGTCCCATAATTACTTCCGGAATTTCTTGGAAAGGCCTACATATAGTAGCAGATGTGCGCGGGGTGTGTATAACTCCGCCTTTTCGATTTCTTTGTCAGGAGCGAGATGGCTCAGCTCATCCGTGTACCGTTTACGCGCGTCACTGTCTTACAAGCTTATTCATACACCTCCTTCGAACGAAACCCATCTGTTGTCTGAAGGGCTCTCGAGGTCCAGTCGGCACCGGGATGTATTTAGCTAGGGGGAGCCCCAATACTCAAACTTTAAGAAGACAAGACTGTTTTCCCCCTGTTCAGGGAACCCACAGAATGTGAGGTTCGACGGACCATGGTGTGACACATGAACTGAACGATTTGACCTCTCGCCGGCTCGGGCTTATTTTGAACGGACATCCTGAAGTTAGACATTGGGCCAACACAATTCAGACCGGCCGTCGCGTTGAGCCTGGTCTCGTGGACTTCTTGAAGTCTGATCAGAGAACCACCGCAGTCTCAGAGGCCCAGAACCAGACCTCACTGAGATATTGAGGCGCTCAGTAGGCGCGACGGCGTCGACGTTGTAGGAGTTCGACTTACACGTGGGGCTGTGAGGACGAACTAATCGCGCGGTCTGGCTACACCGCGCTCACTCAAAAGCCTCTGCATCGAGCTTCCTTTTGATGCCAACTACCTACCCAGTTGATCAGCGAAGGACGAGATCCCGAGGTGCTCCACATGTAACCCTATCCGGATTCGAAGGCTCAAGAGGGTGCAGGGGTAGCCGCCCGGGAAGCGGAGAAGAGCGTAGGCTTATTGCGCAGGCCGGCCATCCTGCGCTCACTTACTGTTAGAATAACCAGTATCCCGACCTTATCCATGCCTATCCGAAGTGGCTGTGGGTAATAGACCCTCTATATAACTATGCTAAGAAAAATAAGGGACGTCAGCATCATGCTGCGCTCCTTATAGGCACACCATCAGTGACCTTGTTGAGGAGATTTTGAACGTTTGTTTCTGTATATTTTGATGTATCTCGAGGTGTACGGCGAAGAATTGATGATTTGAGGCTTGAATACTCGTCAATTTCGTGTAGGTTGATGTGTGTGGGTTTAGGATCGGTGGGCCAGATGTGGGTTAGGCAAAAGTAAGTGGGGCCGGGTCGGCGCCAGATGATGTAAACACCCCATCCGTGATTGGACGAAGTCCTAAATGGGAAACCGCTTACTTCCCAAACCGGAATCACCTCCATTCCTAGATAGGAAATACCTCACTTCCAAACCTGGGGCATTTCGATCTCTCAATACGAAGCGGCCATCTGTGCTCCGTAAGTAGACTTCTTGATTTACATCTTGGTAATTATGATTTTACAGCCCTCCCGTATTTCTAAGCTGTCCTTGTCACGTCGTATCTTCAATCGTGATTTTGTCATCGAACGGAATGATAAAAGGAGTGTGAGATATCCATGTTCCGTCTCCTAAGATGTCTGAATACCAGCGAACAACACTCTGTTCTTCATCTATATATATATGCTAGACAACCACTTTAGCCTACGTCTCTGAGAACTTCCACATCGCCCCTCAAACAACACTGCCCCCAGGCCCCCAACCTAGAACATATTCCGCGTCCTCCGAAATGACCGAGTCACAGCTTTTCAAGCCGCTGAAGATCTGCAACGTGGAGCTCGGCCACCGTATTGGAATGGCGCCGCTCACCCGCCTCCGTGCAACAGCTGACCGCGTGCCGACACCCCTGATGAAGGAATACTACAGCCAACGAGCCTCTGTCCCCGGCACCTTGCTGATTACCGAGGGCACTTTCATATCACCTTCATCCACGGGCGGCTTCCCCTTTGCTCCGGGCATCTGGAGCGAAGAACAGGTCGCCTCATGGAGGACCATCACTGACGAAGTCCACCGGAAGGGCTCCTTCATCTTCTGCCAGATCTTTGCCATGGGTCGCGCTGGGGATGCTGAGACGGCCGAGAAAGAGGGCGTCAGCATCGTGGGGCCAAGCGCCCTTGCATTCGAAGGTGGGTCGGTGCCGCGGGCCATGACCGTCGAAGAGGTCCGGCAGACGGTGAAGGACTTTGGGGCCGCGGCCGAGAATGCGATCCGGGCAGGGTTCGATGGCGTTGAGGTCCACGGCGGCAACGGATATCTCATAGACCAGTTCATCCAGGATGTTAGCAACAAGCGAGAGGACGAGTACGGCGGAAGTGTAGAGAACAGGTCCCGCTTCGTCCACGAGATCCTAAAGGTCGTCGTCGACGCCGTCGGCTCCGGGCGCGTCGGGCTGCGTCTTAGTCCGTGGAGTCCGTTCCAAGGCATGAAGATGGGCGACCCAATCCCGCAGTTCGGGGACGTCATCACCAAGGCCAGCTCGCTCAAACTCGCCTTCCTCCACTTGGTTGAGTCGCGGATCGCCGGCAGTCAAGACCACGAGGGCAGCGAGCGGCTGGATTTTGCGTACAGGCTCTGGAAGGGACCTCTTCTCGTTGCTGGGGGGTATAACCTGGCTGAAGCTAGGAGACTTGTTGACGAAGAGTATCCGGACAAAGAGATTATTGTCGTATTTGGGAGGTATTTTATCGCGAACCCGGATCTGGTGTACAGGGCCAAGCAGGGTCTCAAGTTAGCTGCGTGGGATCGCAGCACTTTCTATACTCCTGGCTCGGAAGTGGGCTACGTGGATTATCCGTTTAGTAAGGAATATCTAGAGAAGGGAGTTATTTGTTAGATTATAGCTGGGTTCGATGGCTGACAGGAGGGAATGAGGCATGCTCGCGTCGAGCCACGACAGCCCGCTGAGGTCCATAGAAGACAGACGTAAATAGATTCGAATCTTATTTTACAACACGACTGGAATCCGGAGGGATACAATTCCCCCGATATGGACGTACCTAGACAACCTGTGCGTGTACAAAGAGCAAGACCTCGTAAAATAGGTGAAACAGAACCGCCTCGATTGGTATCACTGAATATATGAAAGAGTGACAATGCCAAGAAATAAGAGATATAAAGCGGACGACAGGATATTAAGAGGCCAGGTAAATTCCCCCTCCACCATCAGTTCCACGGCTATAGATGTGTCCCTCCAACGTGGTCTCATGAGCAGCATATTTGGACTTTTCTATTTGCGGGATAGGTGCTTTGGATTCTGTTAATAAATGCACCTGCGATCACGTTACCCAGTTTAAATATACATGCCATGGTGCCTCATGATGTTGTTCTTTAATTTGCAACCTAGCCCAACCTTTGCTAGTCAAAGATATCCCGTCACGATCTCTCTCGTGCCTATTTTTGTTCATTTTACTTTGTGTTTCTTCTTATGATCCTCTTGCCGAATGGTGCAAAGGTCCGTCATAACAGATCGTTCTCAGTTTCCTACTTCCTGCTTGCCCTGAAAATATACTAGTAGCAGTATACTTAATGTGTCCTCAATGTTGTGTAACAGCTATATCTAGAGAATAGGGTGCTTGCTGCATGGTGTTATAAAGGAGTAAGGCAAAAAACCAACAATAGTGTTTGCGGAGCACTAATATGTCTTCACGCTGGGCCAGTATTATACGACTAATCAAGTCATTTCTAACTGTTGCTTGTAATCTCTCGATGCAAGTGTGTCCTAGTCTCATCATCCAATCCTCTAGTTGACCTATGAAAGCGGTGAAGAGAACAATGCTGTAAGGGCTATCCGCTAGTATAGCTTCACGTGGTTTCTATGCTGGACACACACAAGAACGATGCGGATACGATTAGCTCATATGCAAGCATTCAAACTCTCCTTTAAGCAAGATACCTCTCTCCCAGTTGAGTATCATAATAATGCTACTCCTTAGTCCAAGACTTACACCATGTATAAAACCCATCCAACTCGTACGCTTAAAATATTCTAGAATACACCCAAAGAATACCAGTTCCATTACAACCCACCTCAACCCCGCCACCTTCCCAAACACACTGAAGGTCAAGTTGCACAGCGCAGCAACCCTCACAGACGAAGCTCAGACGAAACCGCCTACTTCGTCTCGAAAGCCCCGGTATCCTTCAGCGCGTTCGCCAACCGCCTATAGTCGCGCAGCAGCTCTAGCACTTCGCTAAGCTTCAGGTCACCCGGGCTCTGTATCTCCATGAAGCGCTTGATCGGCGGTGCGATCTTGGGCTGCTCCTTTGGCGGCAGTGCTGGAGCGATATCCGGGAAGGCCTAATTTTGTCAGCTCTCATGCTCTAGCATTGGAATAAAGAGCGGAATTGGGTGAGAAAGAAGGAGTTGTACGCACTGTCGCGAGGTCGCCGCCCTCGGCAGGCCCCTTAGAACTCTCCTTGCCCTGCGGCCCTGACGCCGTCCTCCCGAACCCGCGGATCATGCTCATTCCCGACAGCCTCGCCATGGGATTCAGCGAGCTACCAAGGTTCCGCATGCTCTCCAGCGGATTCACGCTGCCCGCGGCTGCATGCTTCTCCTTGCTCTCCTCTCCCATCCCAAATGCCGACGCTGCTCTCTTCGAGCTCGCCCGGCTTGCACTCCTAGACGACCCCTCCGCGCTCCGATCCCGCGCCGGTTTGCGCCCGCCTATGAACGCGAGGATCCTGTCTTCCGGCGTAGACCGCTGTAGTCCAGCCTCTGCCTCAGGACTCTGTTCGTCGCTCGCCCCGCTGACGGACGCGTCGTCCTCAGGAGGCGGCGTGCTGACGAGCTTCCGCGCATCGTCTAGTGTCTTGGGGACTACGAGAGAGCCGGATTGTGGGGCCTCCTGGCGCTCGCGGAGCTTGCCGAGGAGGAAGTTGTAACTGTCGCCGAGCGAGTTGGAGATCGTCTTGATGGACTGATCTGCTGTGGTCAGTATGGAGTCGCTGGCGGCGTTGATAGCCTGTGCAGGTGTGTTGACGAGGTCACTAAGTCGTCTGTTCCGCTGCATGGCCACACGGAGGCTTCCCGGCGACGGCGGTGGCTTTGTGCCGGCTTTGGAGTCGGCACTCGGCGTCGCCTCCGGACCTAGTGCCGAGCCGTACGCTGGCGGGAAGGTCTCTGCCCTCGGGGTGTTCGGTTGGCTGGGGACCTTGGGCGGGCCGGATGGTAGCTCATCGGCTCGGAGGGTGGAGAGGTCGACGGTCTGGAGAAAGCTCAGGGCCGCTTCCAGAGTAGTCAGGCAGTAGGCTGCCTCCCCATTGAGCTTCTGCTCCCACCTGAAGTTCTGGATGAAGCGGGCATCGCTGATAGCGTGGAGACCCTCAGGGGGTAGGGTGACGAGGGTGAAGATCATCATGGGCATGATCTCGTCAGCAGAGGCGGAGGGTCGGTAGTGCGACAGGACGTCCACGATGATCCTGTGTATTGCTTTCAGGTGGTTTAGTTTGCCGAGGGGGTATCTCTTCTCGCTCATCAGCACGAACTCCTTCCTCGCAGGCTCAAGTGCCTCTTTGATCTCGTCGGCCCTGGAGGTAGGCCCAGCTTCATTCTCAGGAATACTCGTAGATGCCTCCCCCAAGTCGACACCTAGGTCGGATAAGTTGATGCCCACCAACGCCAAAGCTGCCGTTTTTGATCGTAACTTTGCATCCAAGGCCTCGTCTTGGGTGCTCCGATGGCGATATATCCGGGGGTAGATGCCCTCACAAAGCCGCCTCTCAACGGCCTCCTCCAGTCTCGCTCGCTTCTGTTCAAGGGCTTTCCTCGCCCGTCTCCGGTCTGCAAGTTCCTGAGGGGTGAGCATCCGCTGCTCAGTTTCGGCATCCTCCTTCGGCGTATCCTTGCTGCTCAACGACTTAGCTTTCCCACGCTGCTTCCCGGGAGAGCTTCGGGCAGAGGCTGGGGTGTTCTCGCGCATCTGTTTCGACGCAAGAGCTGAGATGTGGGTGTTAATGTGTGTGGAGGCAACGGCGTAAAAGTCCTGGAAGAGGTTGGACAGCGTATCGATGTTCGGAGGCGTCGGATGGACTTTGGCCGATAACGACTCGATAAAGCTAGACAACCATATTAGATTATTGAGAACTGGGGTTTCCTAGAAGAGAGAGAGAAACAGAAAGAAAGAGAGCTTACCTGTCTGTGAGGCTAACTAGCTCTATCGGCAGCTCGCCCATGTCCACGGATGTTCTACCCACATCCGCCGGTTCGTCATCGGTGGCCTCGTATGCATCGGTCTGATCGGAGTCGGACCGGGCTGCGTTGAAGGGAGATGTCCTGTCGGTATCGGTTCCGCTCTGGTAGGTATGTGCTCTCTTCGGGACGTTGAGCTTCGGATCGTCCTTCGACCGGGCGGGAGCTCGTTCGCCCTCGAGAGTGGGGGTCGCGTTGGGCAAGGACATGACAGGTAATGATCGGGTTAAGCAGTTGATGTAGTAGATTGGGTGTGAGGATGGAAAGCAGGGAACTGAAGCCGAAGTCGCGGACTGAGCTGGTCTGGGAAGCCACGCGTTGTTGTATGGGAACGGCCGGAAAGCATCAAGCGCGGAATCTGAAACGAGACAAGGTGCGAAGCTCGGTGGGCGGAGCTCCAGGGGAGATCAGAGGCCCCTGAACAAGGCTCTGCCGGATGGCGAATGCAGGAAACTTAGGCGGGCTTCGAAATGAGACGAGATATACGGCAAGATTCAACACGAGAGAACGACAGTTGGAAGTAATTCTATGCTGCGGTGCGCGACGGTCGCCTGCTCCTTGGCACAAGGATGCTAGTGATACTGGTTGACGAAATAGGCTTCGCGAGCCAGTGCCTGAGGCGCAGGTCCCACCTGCAGCCGATCTCATTGGGCGGGTGGCGGGTCTTCTTATGGGAATGCTGGGACTTGCAGGGCCGAGCTCAGGGAGGGACCGTCTTGGCTTCGGG
Source organism: Microascus cirrosus (assembly GCA_030271035.1). Lineage (NCBI taxonomy): Eukaryota > Fungi > Ascomycota > Sordariomycetes > Microascales > Microascaceae > Microascus > Microascus cirrosus. The sequence continues at coordinate 16,138 of JAMBUN010000106.1, forward strand.
TGCATGACAGGCCGTCCAGGCCCCATACTGACATGGAGCACGTGCTTAATAATCTTATCGATAAGAAAATGTTAATTGCGTCGCGGTACCACGCAATCAGCGCGCTTCAAACCAGGCAATCCACGAAACCATCCACCATTATCGCACGTCACTCGAGCGTCCTGGTCGCTCACTCGGCCAACCATGTCCGCCGAAGACGAGACCCCGAAGCCCTCTCCTCGAGACGAATCCTCGGACACAGGGAGCGACAGCGATGCCTCCAGCGACGATGAGGTCAAGGTCGAGTGGCTTGCCACAGGGCGCGCGAAGCGCTCCACGGCCGGCAACCGCATGAAGACCATGCTCGCCAACGAAGAGCCTGACTCCGACCTCGAGTTGCTCTTCGCAGAAGACGACGAGGATGTCGGTTTTGAAGATATCGAAGGCGACGCCTCCGACGTCCACATGGACTCCTCATCTGACGACGAAGACGAGCAGAACGTCGCCGACGAACTCGAAGGCGAGAAGGAGCTCGAGAAGGAGGCGAGGGAGCGCCGAGCGGCGGCACGGAAACGAAAAGCCCAAGAGGCCATCCCCGCCAAGTTCCGCAAGAAGGTCCGCATACAGTCCACCGGGCCCACGCATACACCTGCCCCTGCTCCGCGTCCTCGCAAGAAGTCCGAGAGGCTCAGCTGGCTCCCGTCTGCTACCGACGCGCCGACGCGTGCATCATCACGGCAGACCACGAGGATGAGCAAGGAGCAGCTCCACCAGCAGATGAAAGAGCGCGAGGCCAGGCGTCTGAAGCAAGTCGCGCTGATGGAAAAGAAGGCGGCGCAGATGGAGGCGCGCAAGAAGCCACCCATGACGCAGGAGCAGCGGCTGGCGGAGGCGGCACTCGTAGAGAAGCGTAATTCTAAGAGTTTGAACCGCTGGGAGGTGGCCGAAAAGCAGCGCGAGGAAGAGAGGAGGGCGAAGCTTGCGGCGCTGAACAACAGGACGCTGAGGGGGCCTGTGATTACGTTCTGGAGTGGGAGGGGCGACTGGGGGGACGGGAGAGAGGGACAGGGGGGTGCTTATCACATATCGGTTGCGGAGAAGCCTGCCAAGAGGAAGCGCCTAACAGCGGCAGAGAAGGAGAAGGAGAAAGAAAGGGAGAAGGAAGAGAAGGAAAAGGCGAAGGAGAAGAAGGATGAGGGACAATCTTCAGCACTAGCGTCTACCTCTAAATCAGAGGGTGCTGCAGCGGATGCAAAGTCACCGGCCGTACCGGGAGACTTCTCAACCACCATCGCAGATACGCAGACACCAGAACAGACAACCACGACAACAGAAGCAAAGGATGCGTCTCTACAACCTTCCGCCCCTGCTAGCCTCTCGGAGAATACAGCCTCTGGGCTCCATGCGCCCTCACTACAGCAGGATCCTCCGACGAAGGCCGAGAAGCACGCGCCTCTGATGGCGCCACCCCCTATGGAGCCCAAGCTGGTATCCATAGAAAGTGCGAAGCCGAAGTCCACCATGGCTCTACCGGCGATCGAGACTGCTTCCGGCCCGCAGTCGAGTGTGTTGGCAGCGCCGGTACTTGCCCCACCCGCGGGATTGTCACCAACGGTTCTCGCAGGCGGAAGTTACTCTGCCCCGTCGAGTCCGAAATCCAACGTCCTTGCCCCTCCAAACACGACACAACGACCATCTCCCTTATCCCTACCGCCATCTACCCCGGCTGGTTCACAAGCCACGCCACCCAAGCCTCACGGGCCTCCCGGAGGGCAGACACTGGCTCCTAAGCCTACCAAAACCCCGAACTCAGAACCCGCCGCATCTCAGCCTCAAAACACCGACATCTCCAAACTGCCCGAAGGTCAGTCTACAGCAGAAGCCAATGCCTCCCGCACACGCAGCGCCATGATCCTCCAGAACTTCAACGAGGCCGCAATCAAGGACAAGAGTATCCAGACGCAGATCCTCTTCGGCCGCAAGATGAGCAGACTACAGAGTACGTTACTCTCATCCCCTCCCCTCGCTCATGTCTCGGATACACGAGACAACCTCCAGATACGGAGCATAGCTGACAGCCCATATAGAGCCCCAACCGCCACCGCTATGCGCGATAACCAATCAGCCGGCGCGGTACCGGGACCCTAAGACAGGGCTGCCCTACTACAACGCGTATGCGTACCGTGAGATCAGGAGGCTCGCGGCGGGCGAGTTCAAGTGGAGTGCCCTGCTGGGTTGCTGGGTTGGGGAGGGGACGGCGGCGAAGGGGGTGCCGGCTAGATTTGTGGATCCTGAGGCGCCCGCGCCCGAGCCTAAAGAGAAGGATGGGGAAGGTAAGGGGCAGGGGGAGAAAGATGCGCAGCATGTCGCGGCTGGAGCGCCTACAGAGACACAGAGTTGCCAGCCCGAGTCCGCGAAGGGCGCAACCAAAGAGAGACAGGAGGGTGAGCAGTCTGGACCCGCGAAGGAAGCACCCAAAGAGACCTCTGGAGGCTCGAGAGGCGCGGCAGGCTCGCAGGCCCAGTCCGCTGGTGGGAATGCACCTGCACCTGTCCCCGCAGCATCATGAGCTTGAGGTAACATTCAAGCAACTAGAAGATACCCCAGTGTTGAGCTGAAAGAACACGTTTGACGTTAGACAGCAGCGGGGTCCGGAATGAGATATGCGCTGACGAAAGAGAATGTACGCATAGTGTAATATACACAAACTTACCTGGTACCAGCCGCTGGATTACTGTACCGCAGGCCTCAACGCTCTTCAGCTTTATGCCGAAAGCCTGTAGATGCATCCACTGCCCAGTCCTCTCTGTCAACCCAACTGCTGTGGATCCGTCCCGGCCGGAAAGGCCGTCTCTTGCCCTCCTAACTTCTTCTTTCCCGGCTAGCTAGTGGACCACAGCTCCCCAATTAGTCGGCGAGTGAACGGCAAAAGATGTAAATCGGCACTAACCCTTAATCTCTTATGTAGCTAATTGTGAACATAACCGTCCTATGCAAGGGGTTGTATTCCTCTTCAGTTATGGAAGGGAAATTTACAGCTCGTGGGATACGTTCGCGTCCATTCATAACACGAGATGCAATGTAGTTGGTAAACCACAGATCAGTATTCCACTTGGTCTACCAGGCCCGAAGGGGCTCTGATGGCCACGATGGTGCTGTACAGTCTCAGTGACCAAAAACGACCAAGGCGGTCCTTGAGGAAACAGGAGAGCAAGGCACCGACGCCGGACGTCAGGTTGACCAAGGATATGAAGTTCGAGACCGCCTCGTGGCACTTTCCTGGCGTCATGTTGAACTGCCTATAAAAACTCCTTAACTGGGTAACAGCAGTAGCCGAATCCTCATCCCAATCCAGTATTCTAACCAGAACCCTTATAACATATGACATCGTATCCTTTCCACGCCTGGTGTCTTTTCCTATCTTATGTCGAAATATGCTCGTTTCTTTCCGTTAGGGACAGCGGAAGTCGGACGGTATTTACCTCAAGGGGTTCCCTCAATAGCTAGACAAGGATAGTAAAGAAGAGCATCGGCTTGTAGACCCCGACGGGCGCTTCTTTGATGGCATTTCAGTAATGTATAATGGGAGAGCTCCTCAAAGATCCATTATAAGCTTTCTTCAATAGTCCAAGAAAGAGAAAATGTGAATAATGAGGGTATACGGAGAAGCTCACTGACACGAGGGACAAAATGCAGGAAACACTAGTCTGACAGGTCCGCCACTTCTAAGTGGTGAGGTACCCCAAGAAAGAATAGAACTCCGGAGTTTCTTGAGGATGGAGAGATCCCGGGTCATTCGTGTGATTTAAACACCAGCCGGCATTCGGGGAGATGTGGACGGCCAGGGGGAATGGCAGGAGTATGGAGCACAATCGAGACGGGTTTCTTGATACAGGGCTTGACCACTGAATCCTGCGATTCGTATAGCACTTCGCTTCCCCGCAAAACTCCCCACGGGGTAATGCCGATGATGTTGGGGACCCATTAGAGAGGATGGGGGGAATGAGTCCAGTTGGATTTAAGCAGTGATTTGACTGGAAATATGATTTACGGCGGCTTCCTACCTATAACTACAACCGAGAGAAGACATCCACACCTGACTTCACTTACCAGCCGAAACTTCGGGGAGCTGGAATTCACCGCACATAGATCCTCGCCCTCGTGGCCGTCCGTCAAGCCTAGGCTACTTATCAGCCTCCTTCCGGATGTTCGGCCTGCTTAGCAATGGTTGTGCTAGTGCCACCCGGAAAACCTGATCGGCCGTAATCGGTCTTGTCGACCAAGCTCAAAGCTAGTATGCCGTACTTTCTACTAACTGCGAGCTCCGGCGATACTCCGAGCTCAGGTGACGCCTCTCTTACAAAGTCCTCAGCCCAACTCCACCTTCCACGAGGGAGTCGGCCAAATCCCGATGGGCGCCGGCCAGAACCCGATCAATGCCGACTCCCAATCCCGGGAGCGACGCTGAAAGGCATTCGGCCCGTCACAGGGGAAGGAAAGGGAGACTTAACAGCATAGGTGAGTAACTTACAGCGCATAACGCCCAAAAAAGCCGGTATGATCCCTGAGCACATCAACGCTTTCCATTCTTGTGTTCCATAATCCCATCCTCACTTTCTGAAGCCTCCTCCTGGCGACAGCACTCGGTTTCTTCCGAGTATATCTTAAATACCGTATACCTAGAGAGCTCTCCGTCTCACGACCAACTTCCGTTGCCCAGATGCCTCCACACGGGGCTCTCCGCGTGGGAATCGTTAAAGGGAACGGCATTGGTCCTGAAATTACCAGCGCAACGCAGCGAGTCCTCCAGGCCACAGGCCTCGCCCTCGAGTGGGAGGAGGTCGCAGTTGCCGACGAGGGCATTGCGGCTTATGGCCACCCATTGCCGCCGCAAGCTGTCCAGCACCTCCGTGCCACCGGGGTGAACATCAAGGCACCACTCATAGTCAACAAGCTGCAGGGTCGCATCAGCTGCACCCAGCCGGACGGATCCGAGCTCACCTATCCATCCCTCAACAATGCGATCCGCCGAGAGCTCGGCCTCTTCGTGAACCCGCGGTCCATCCGGGGCTATCCCGGCGTCTCGGGCCGACACGAGGTTATGGACCTGGTTGTAATGCGCGAGGTCACTGAGGACGTCTACATCGGGCACGAGCACAGGATTGGCAACGACGTTGCTGCCGAGGCCATCAAGCTGACAACGCGCTCCGCCGCCACACGGGTCGCCAGGTTCTCCTTCGACTACGCGCGCAAGCACGGCCGCAGGCGCGTGACCTGCCTCCACAAGGCAAATGTCTTGAACTACACCGACGGCCTCTTTCTAAGATGCTTCTACGAGGTCGCTGGGAACTACCCGGACCTACAGGCCGACGACATGATGATAGATGCCGCGTGCTACACTGTCGTCCGCGACCCCACCCGCTTCGACGTTCTCTGCACTGCTAACCAGTACGGCGACATCTTCTCCGACCTGGCGGCCGGTCTCGCGGGCTCGCTGGGCCTTGCGCCGGGCTCTAACATTGGTGATGGCGTGGCCATTTTCGAGGCCAGCCACGGCGCCGCGCCCGATATCGCCGGCAAGGGGGTCGCCAATCCCCTAGCTCTCATCCTCAGCGGTGCCGAGCTCTTAGGCTACGCTGGACACAATAAGGAGGCCACAGCAGTTCGTAACGCCGTGCGAAACGTCCTCGAGTCCAAGACTAACCTTACGCCCGACCTGGGCGGCTCTGGCACAACCGACACTATCACTAATGCTGTTGTAGCGGAGGTCAGGAAGTTGACAGCTTAGCATTGGGACCGAATTAAGAAGAACGGGATAATGTATTCTTTTGGCAGGAAGCTGAAGGATCCCTGATGGAGTTAGAAACAGAATAGAAAACCACAGGATTTGTGTCATTAAATAAAAGAATATATTAATTGGCATAATTCGAGTTTTCTATGAGCTATGGGGTAGGAGTGAGAAGGCAGCGCTTTTCCGGCGCCGGGAAGACAGATGCACTGATCGACGAAGCGTACTCATAGTATAATATAAGGCGATACGCGAGGGACGGGTTCCTGCAGGTCGTGCTTCCAGCCGGTGGACAACAACACGGAATGAATCCCCCATATTGGACCCCTCTCTGCTGAGGACGAATGGGATGGGACCTTGTAAAGAAATTTGTTGTGCCGTCTTAGCGGAAATTGTTTTGAGGAAGGGATTATCACCCGGAACCGAGAGGCATCGCGATATCGCGATTAATATGGCCGAAACAAACCCGCGTCCATGAGCAAGGATGGGGCCTCTGTGCGACAAATAATACGCCCCTGATGCCATTTGACAGCGCAGGCCGGATTTTCCGGACGCGTCACGCACGTAATGACTGCAGAGCGGGTTGGCAAGAGTGAACAATCCATGTTCTCTTCATTCATCCTCATCCATCCATCAGTTAAGATAGTACACTATGGCCCAAAAGTATCCAAATCCGCTCCTCCAACTCCATTGTCCAGAAGACCCATCCCGTGCCTATTATAACAATATATAGTACATAACCCAGTAGAGCCCAGTAAAGCCAGCCATTAGATCTGAATCTATCCTGTATACCCATGCCAAACACCGTTCAGGGCTCCTAAAGGAGGCATATAAAGACATTAAACGAAAAAAAAAGTGAGGGGAGGTGAGGAAGGAAGGCCAACAAGAGTCTAGCTCTTGATGACGTCGACCATCCACCCCAGGTCCTCAACCCCAACGGGGCCAACCCCCTTCGAGCTTGCTGTCCCGGGTAGCCCGTAGCCAGAATTCCGCTCCTCGGTGAGCTCGTAGATTACGGGCGTCTCTTCGGGCGACGCAACTGAGGAGGCGCAGCTAGAGACGGACGAGAAGGAGAAGCGCGAGCAGCGCTCAAAGTCCGGGAGGATGGGCGACTCGGCGACCTCACTCTCCGCGATAGGAGGCGTAGGCGAGGAGAGGGCCCTCTTGAAGGGCGGCGGGGCAAGACCGGTGGGATAAGGGCCCTCGGTCCCCGCGGACGCAAAGTTCTCGTCGTCGTCCGCCTCCACCTCCTCTTCGCTCTCCTCGGGTATGGCCATTACCGGCCGTTCCTCGACCTCGGGCACTTCGTCCCTCAAGAACCGGCTCAGAGACTCCGGCGAGATGTCCCTCGAGCGAGACCCACTCCCATACGACCTCACGCTCCGCGAGTCATCTTCCGCCGGTGTGACCTCTACTTCGGGGGTAGATGCTCTCTCCCTCTCGGGCGACCGCCGGAAGAAGCGTCGCCAGGACGGCGAGGGAGAGAGAGAGCGGGATGAGGAGCGGTGGCGGAGCAGGTTGTGGGCGGAGTTCGGAAGGGCAGGGAGAGGCGCGCGAGGTGCGGGCCGGGGCGTGGTGTACTTGTCGCGCGGGTTCATGGTCATAAAGTCGGCGGTGCGCATGGAGGAGAGAGAGGCGGAGCGCTTGCGGAGGGTTTGCTGAATGGGAACGAAGAGGGTGTTGACGGTCTGGCCCGGCATGTAGGGGCAGTGTCTCGTCGAAGGGCGGGAGGGATCATGGGTCTCGTGGGAGCCATCAAGCTCATACTGGATATGTTAGGCTTGATCGGAGAGTACCAGAGATGCGGGGCTTGGGCCTTACAAAGTAGTGGTAGGTGTTGCCCATCTTGAGGCCGCCGTCGCGGGCGGGACCGACGCCGCGGTCGTCGTCGCAGGTGATGTTGTTGAAGGCGTAGCAGCCCTTCCACTGGCCGCGGTCACGCCTCGAGTCGCGCTCCATGGCGTAGGACGAGGAGAAGTTATCCCAGGAGCCGATCAGGCGTACAGACTTGACTGAAGGATCAGTTTGTCTTCGTAGGTGTTAGCCCGATGAACGTCTTTCTTAGTTGAACATATAGAAACGAGGTGGAGCAGCATGGTGGATAAGCCGTCAAGAAGTGAGGGACGATGAGAATATAAATTTCAGAGCGAGATGGGTGTGAGATGGGGGGGTGTGTGTGCAGGGCGGAGCATGGGAGGACAGAGGGGTGTGGGTGTGTCAGTCGCATTTGCTCACACAAGGGCCGGGGGTGTTGCGTATGTGAGACCTTAGAGCGCAAAGCCACTCAGACCCCGACGCGAGAGACAGTCTTCCGGATCCGGAAGGGGAGGTACCTCAGACCCCGTTGGCGGGCTGCAGCCGTAGGGACCTCGGGGACACGAGACAGGGCTAAATGAAGGGCGAGCGAGCTGATTCGGTGCGGCTGGCTCAGGCAGAGTGCCAGCTCTTAACTGCCAAATCCTCGCTCATAATAATGAGCAGCTGAGGCCCTTATTGGCTGGAGCTTGGATTGCTTGAGTGCCCAACGAATTGCTGATGCCCCGGCTGGGCTGACGGGAGAAATTGGTGCTTTTTGTTGTTGTTCTGGCAGACACTTGTCCGGGGTAGAGTGCGTGTTGTTTGGATAGAGGACAGGTTACCGGAGTTGAGGCGGTTTAACATACATTGGACCCAGTCCGGGATACCCAAGTAGGATAGCGGGCGGGGGACTTCGTCAAGCGAAAGGGTGGGAATCGACCAGCGATAGCGAGTGAAGCGAACCAATTGGTGGCAGGATGAACGAAAGGTCGTAATTCCGAAGTATAGAGACGAGCGGGAAAAGCAAAAATAAAAAGAAGCGAACGTGAGGAGCAATAAGAACTCACAGCATGAAAGTAACCAGCGTGGTCGTCGGATCCATGTCTGCGACAGGCAAAGCCTGAGGAAAACAGGAGGACTTTTTAATCCAAAACCAGGTTTTCCAGAGCAGGTTTTAAGAGCTTATACTTTGAGGAGCAGCTCGGAGGAAGCGCCGGTCTTGGGGTCGTACTCGGGAGGACCGTCACAGAAAATAGAACGACATGAAACGTCGAATCGCCAGGAGGTTGTCGCTGCAAGGTACGGATCTTGCAGGGTAAGTGTTGCCGGGTTGGTTGAACTCGCTTGATTTTCCGTTCGAGCAAGCGCGCAAGCGGGTAAAATGCCAAACCCTCGTCTGCTATTTTCGTCGATGTGTTGGCTCGGATATGCAGGAACGAGAAAAGTGAAGCAGGAGGAGCTGCGCTTCTTTGGTGCTTGTCGAGGACGACAGGCGACGAGAAGGACAGAAGTGAGATTGAAGGAGTCCAACCAATTGACCAATCGTTGCTCGAGACAAAGGCCCCGAAGCGCTGTGTGGAGCAAAATATGCCAATGCGACGTCAACACGGGGTTAAAGGGCGCTTATGGCTGGTTCCGCTTGCGACAAAAAAAATATGCAGGAACCAGAATTTCCCTGGTGAGGCGAATTTGGATGAAGCAGGGACGTCGTATTCGTCGATGGTGCCCCCCTTGCAACGGAGAAACCGGGGTGACCGACTGGCGTGTTTGGAACTGGGGTGTCCGAGCGAGAAGTAGAGGATTTGAGAGGAGAGGATGCGAGGGCGATTAAACGTTTGATGGGACGAGGGTTCGCTGGCAGGGGTTTTGAGTGCGGAAGAGCGGATATTGCGGAGACAAGGGGAGGTATTGCTCAACAGCTGCGAACGAATTAATTACGGACCCTCGCGTGGCCCGCAACGAAAAAGCCGTTCTTGTCGTGGAGAAGCTGTGGGGCTTTTTTCCGGGATTCTCTTCGGATTTGCTCTTTCTGGGGAGGAGCCTATTCAAGACTGCGCAGGGGTCCTGCAGAATGGCCGCCTTCAGGATGGAACAGGGGTGATATGCAGCTCACGTAAGGGCTAAGAATACAAAGACACAGGGAATGGTTAATGTTTGCCTGACAACGGCGATGATGGGCGCTCATGGGGCGGATGCGCTGAATATAACCTCACGAACATGAGAGATGACAAAGAGCTCTGCTATTCCGAGTCAGAGCGTAAGCGCGGCATGGTGCCGAGCTCGGTGGCTGAGGCCACTTCCACACCCGCAGATCGGCTTGAGGACCGCGGCGGCAAGCTGTTGGGGGCCGATTATGGGGGCTTCAGGAACGGGGCTAAATCCTCCATTGCAGCGGGGGAGATCGCGGCATTGAGACAACCCATCGCGAGTTGTGATCGGAGGGGTCATTCATGCGCAGTGCGTGGGGGATTTCCGCGGGTGCCCTTAATCACCGTGTTCAATCAATTAGTCTCACGAGGTTCGGTATAAGCGTTCCATTCGTCGGTATTAATCAAGACTTGAGAGGTGTCAACTGGGTGCAATGGGTGGTGCTACGGTGATATTCAGGGCGTTGGGGGACGGCAAGGCACTATAGGCGTGACACCCCGCTCCAGACGGAGAAACCGTTTTTCCACGAGGGCCTTGTCTCTGCTTTCGATCTGCTTTTGCCGCCGGGGAATTTTCCGTTCCTTCGCGTAGACTTGGCCGAGTTGACGTGAACTGCCCATTAGTGGAGAAGGTGGACCTCGGTCCGTTTCATCTCAACTTCAAACGCTGCGCGATTATCACCCCCTCCAACCTCCTTCATCTCAATTCATCCTGTATGGTATCCAGTGTCTGCATTGTTGGTCTCGCAAGGTGCTGCACCGGGCCTGTGGGTTCCATTCAAGAACAAGGTAGAAAACAATGGCCGTTGGCTCGCGAGGGCCCGATGCGGGTGGGCAGGGCGTTGCTGTGTAACGGCCCCCTGCAACGGGCCCTCTGCTCCAGACGCATGCGCAGGATCCCCCCGGACGGCGCCCGTGACAGCTCCGACGAACAGCAGCCTGCGGGGTGAAAGTGCCGCCAGCCGTTTGCAGGAACAGCTGGCACCAACAAAATCGCTGACGACGCGCATCGGACGAGGTGTTCAAGGCCAAGACCCGCTTGGGGGTGGCATTGCCCCGTTAATAGTTGGGTTCATCATGGAAAGCTCATTTTTTGACGTCGATCAGACAGAGGCGGAGCCCGGATTTTCGCGAGCACAGCGCTTGGCGTAAACACACCCAAAGAACCCCCATGTACAGATTGAAGTTGGAAGAATATTGCGGAAGGCGTGAGTAGTGCGGAATAGTCGGAGGCTGAAATTCGCAATCTTCACTGGGCATGCGGCATGGCCTCTGCTTCCCCTCGGATTCGGGAATTTCGAATATGCGAAGTGGCCTGTTCGAGATGAGCATTTTGGCCCCCAGGATAGCCCTGGTACGCCAGCCTGGTAGGGCGTCTTCGTGTCGAGCGATGGCAATTTGGCAGCTGGGGCGATCCGCCCACTTCATTCCAGTGTTGGGCAGTCAAACGAGGCGCGAATTTCGGTGCCAGCTGAGCTGCAGCAGGAGTTTCCCCAGCACTTGTGCAAGGAATCTAGATAGGCAACTCCAGCTCTGCCCAACGTTGCATTTACTACTCCCTCTGTTTTTTATTTATTTTTAAGCACCCCCAAAATTCCGGAAGAGGAAGCTAGTAAGGGTCTTGGAGAGCTGGTAGCGTGGCAGCCTCTCAGCACGTCATGACGATTCGCGTCCCTTCAGCTGGCGCGAGGGTTCTCACCTCGCTTCGTTCGGGAATCCCCTTCCGGAACGCTCGCGCCGATCCAACGGCCACACGCCCCCTTTTTGCGTGGAGTTTTATTCGTTCGCTGGCCCCTGCACGAAGGCCCCAATTCCGGAGCCTGCGTAATGCCATGTGGCAGCCTACCCTTGGGACCCATATTAACGAACGAACCTGGGAGCGCAGCTCGCAAGGGACGTCAGCTTGATCCACATGTTGAGCCTCAATGGCTAGGGAACGAGTTTAACACGTCAGGGCCATTGCTATGTACACGAGGCGTGAAGCAGAGCATGCGACGTGCACGGTGGGAGATGCCCTATAGCTGGGATCAAGATTGGGCTGAGGACCGGTGTGTTTGTCGCCCCCAGTACCTGAACACCGATCCGTTGGGACGGTGGCGCGAACTCCGGCTTCAATCTCGGCTGCCTCGGGGGTTGTGGCGCGCTAGGTGCCCTGTCCGGTGATACCGAGCGGTAGGAAGAGGACTGCAGGGAGAGGGGAAGTGAGTGTCCGTGACACGGTTACCAAGACGACCCTGCCTAATGAGCGGCAGAGACCGTAGGACGGAGTGTCTCTCCCTGCCGAGATGTGGGACTGGATTTCAGGGACGGTGTTACGTGAGTTCCGGGGTCCAGGGGAGAGGTTCCCACTGGGATTGAGGTGAGTACTCTGGTGTTGAGAAATGCAATACCGGCTGTCTTGATATAAAAATGAGAGGGTGTTAGGACATCTGCAATCTAAAAGCTTAGATGTCACGATGTCCAGCCCGAGTAAAACAGGGGATATGAGACAGATATATCAAGACATGCATGAATGGGGAGAGCTCCCCGCCTCTGTGCTACGGGCTTTCGACGACCATTACACGGTTCCTGGCACCGGACTGCACTGCCTCCACGCGGGACACCAGGAAGGTCGATTGATGAGATGAGTAGATTTTATCCCCGCAATGTACTGGCTAGTGAATATACGTGAGGCCTCATTTTATCTCCAAAGACGGGCCACAAGGACAATGCGCCCATTCTGCCTAGTAGGCTGGGTAGCAAGCGTCTTATGGGCTGGATTAAGCCCACCTCGCGCCCTCTGGCCGAAGTTCAAGGGGCGATACCAGGCTGAGTGCACTCAGAGGGCTATTGAAAAGGAGGTGGATAGGCGGCGTGTCGTTGGCATGCAGTGTTACCCTTAAAGAAACCTCCTTGAATCACTCTCACCAAGCTGCGGCTTCACTGCAGGCTTGGGACGACCACTGTGCTGAGACAATAATGCCTCGACTTGGCGAGCTGATGGCCTCACGCTCAGATATCGACCGGAAGCGTGATTAGATTCTACTACGTTCTGGCGATGAAGGCGTGGATTGGGCTCACCAAAACCAATTCAGGACTGGCCTGTCTTATCCCTCACGAGTAGGAATTTTCCCACCACGTGTCGGGTTTCAATTCCGTCAAGACACTTAACTGCTACCCCATCGGTAGGCTTGAATGAGACGAAACTTAGGTCTGTCCCAAACTCCCATCTCCGTGTCTATCCCACGCATGATTACCTTCCCCCCTCGTCTCTGACGCCCCATTCCACGCACGACACCACGGAGACTCATGGTAAAAGTCCACACGAGGGATGAAAAACCTCGCCTCACCCCTATGCGGCTAGACGCGCGTGTCTCAGGTCCTCCAGCTGCCCGTCGTACGGTTCCTGCGTCCCTTGGGACGTCCTCATTTCGGCTCCTTGCCGAGCCATGGGTCGTACGACGTCCTCGGGGATCACTCACGCATCATCCGTTGATCCCCAGTAATATCGCCAGTTCTCGTTACTAGATGAGCCTCATTTACTCGCGTGTGCTGAGAAACATAGGCGATATTACATTTCGAGCGATGAGGGTGGCTAGTTCATGAGACATTTCGCTTCTGGCAGCTGTCATGGGACGCGTAATTAGACAGCGGTTGATGCGGGAAGAGCAGACTGTCTAGCGGACGGTGCCCAAGTAAAGACCTGCCTTCCAGTCGGATATGAAGGGTTTTGAGGAACGGGTCTGAGGTGTGTATGGGACAGTCGGCATTAAGGATGAGGATCTCGCGCCGTAGATCTTGTCGGTTGGGTCTAAGCCACTCGGCCATGAATGTCGTCCTTTTTCCCCGAGAGATCGCTGATCGACGCGGCATGAGCTGTCGTTCGTGGGGGTAGTTGATCAAACAGGGGGAGAGCAGCAGCAAGAACTCTTGGACGGAGGAAAATGGGACAGGATGACAAGTAAGAGTGTCTGGGTGGGATGGCCGTCTGATGTGATCTACGGACTCCGCCACGGGAAACCGTGAGCCTGATCGCGGGACATATTGGGACTCGAAATTGTTATGTGCATGTCTCGCCTGGGGTGAGTCGTCCTAGGGGTCCCCAATCTCCGACTCAGACTCGTGTGCACCCCAAACAGTGAGACCACATAGACAGATCCCTATCCCATTCAACAAGACTCCCACCAGAGCTCGCTCACATTCTCACTCCGAGGTACTCATGAAAGAAACCTCAACAGTTCAATGTAGTAGTATTCTTCATTCTTTACGGCGGTGTGACGACCGCCAGGAAAACCCCCGACCCATTACCAATTACAATATATAGTAACATCTGCTGAGCGGAATACGTGATAACCCGAAAAAAATCCAAAGGGGGGGGCTTATAGCGACGAAGCCGAGGTAAGATAATTTCTGGCCTCCCAACCCCCTCAAACCGTTAAGGCCCTCGAAAACCTCCTCATTAAGCCTTGACCTTGCCATTCACCTTTCCATTAGGATGCCCATTGGCTTTCCCATTCGCAGTCCCATTTGTCTTCCCGTTCGCCTTCCCATTAACTCCCGCCTTCGCCTCCGCCTCCCTCTGCTTCGCCAGCGCCGCGGCCCTGGCCCTCTCCTTCTCCGCCCTGTCCCCCACGTACACCGTCCTCAGCAGCCTGTCCCAGAAGGTGAAGAACGGCTGCGAGAAGTTGGTCTTGATCCCCCACGTCTGGTGGTGGATGTCATGGTAGGCGGCGTTGTTGCTGGTAATGTGCTGCATGGGATCCCAGGGGAGAGAGTAGCCACAGTGGTCGTCGACGGTCTTGAGGGTCGAGAAGCAGAAGAAGAAGGTGCCCTGGCGGATGGTCATGCCCGCAGCCATGTAGCCGATGCCGGCGCCGAGGGTGTCGAGGAGGAAGCCCTCAAAGGGGTGATTGTAGAGGGCACCGTAAGCGTAGGGGACGTAGAGGCGGTGGTGCCGCGAGTGGAAGGTGGCTGTCTCGTTAGCACATCACGTTTCGTCGTTTGGGATTGAGGTGAACACGGGGTCAAGGTAAGAGAGATGGAGACATACTGTAGAGCCACCGGTTCGTGTGCATCAGGCGGTGCAAGAAGTACTGCCAGGTATCAACAATAGCAACCGCGAGGAACAGCTGCAGGCCCGGCACGACGAGCCAGTACATCGCCTTAGCCACCATCATCTCCCACCCCGCGAACGCAGGGACCAGAACGCCCTCCGCGCCGGCCAGCTCCGTCGTCAGGAACGGGTAATGCCCGCCCCGCAGGGCCCCAGCGATGAGGGGGTGGTCGCCGGCCACGTTCTCCGAGATGGCCGTCGCGTTCAGCCCCAGGGCACCAAGGAGCCCAGGCAGCGCTCTCTGTGCGAGCCGCACCCTCGTCGCCCACGTCGCCACGTCGTAGTCCTCGCGCCCCGTCATCTGCGGGGGTTCGTGGTAGGACAAGAGGGCGCCGCTGGCCATCTGGATGATCTGCTGGACGACGACATCGCGCGCGACCTCGTAGCGTGAGGCATGGTTGCGGCGGAGGATCTCCTCGGGAGTGTGCAGGCGGTACTGCGGCCAGAGGTCGAAGGTGTCGACGATGTGGAAGAAGAGCGACACAACCCAGTAGACGACTATGGGGGCGATCACGGAGAGCCAGAAGTCGGAGATGAAGGGGAAGAGGTCGGGGAGGGGAGTCTCTGTGTAGGAGGGAAGCGGGGGGAGGTCGGTCGAGAAGGTGCCGTTCACGGGCGGGGCGAAGGCCCCTTGGAAGCTGTCGTTGCCCATTGTGGCTGATGACGTCGTTGGAAAGTTTCGGGAACGAGGGAACCGTTCAAGGGCGGCGACTCTCGTAGGGAAGTATTCGAAGCTTTAGGTCGAGAGAGCCCCTTTATCGTAGGGGGGAATCCGAAATCGGAAGGGTTTCGAGGGTTCGAAATTTCACGGGGAAGGGCTGCGCGGATTCGAGCCGGACAAGCCGGATCGCGTTCGACACTGAGGGGGGCGACGCACGAGGTGTATCAAGCGCTCACTCTCGCCGTCCTCGAATGCCATAACACTGTCGCCCCAGTGCGTCCGAATGTCGTCCTTTCCGTCTCTTTTCTGGCGCGAGGAATGTGTGGTTTGGTAGGGAGGTGTTAGGAGGATGGTGGTGTGATAATGGTTCGCGCCAGCCCGTTTTCAAATCTGCAGTTTATGGGGGGCGTCCGACGCTAGGTCGTACCACTGTCGGAATGGCACCTTTTTTTTTTTTGCAGCGGGATCGATGCGTTCCGGGGCCACCGGGTCCCGGTACCTGCCAAGACCTTTGAATTTTCAGTGTAGCGAGGGTTCGTACACAGTATTAGATTGATAAAAAGGTATCTGGAATGAGAGCGTGATACCATAATATTGTGTGTTGGAAGGGGGAAGAGCACAGTGTGAAGTGTCCAAGGGGACTGCCGGAAATTAGCTTACGGCTAGCGGCGCTTTTGGGAGGGGTGGTGATCGACGGGCGAGTTACAACCCCTTATCACCGAGCGGATCCGGTTAAGTCGAGGTGGCGATGGGGAAGGGGGGAAGGATTGATGAGTGATAGACGACGCTAGGGATACGGGGGATACGGCCATGCATGCGTGGCAGAGCTGGTGCGAGCGATACAAGCTCAAGGGGCTCTTCACGAAGAGCTCGAGAAGTCGACAAAAATACCCCTCGAGTTGGCTATCGCGTTATGCGTTATGGGCGCGCGATGACGTCGGGGTTCGGTATCTGGGGGCTATCGGGGGTCTTCTATACGGACGCGAGGGGAATGGACAAGAAGAAATGGTCGTCGGCTTTACCCCTTCTGCCTTGAGTACATTTCGGCACTTCTCACAGTTTCTCCCCCGGAAGGGCACTCAGTATGAGACCCATCTCAACTGGTGAAGTGGCGGGCATATCTCCTTATTAGGAATTGGTAGCAACTGCACTTCGTGCCCCTCAGAATGTGCTCTCTGTTTTGGCCTACACAGCTGGTCCTTTCTCCAGAGTGGCAACGGGATCAATGCGTGGGCTTGAGCGCCGCTCACCGCGTCGACGGTTGGAAATGGGCTGCCCTGGTGCGTGGGCATGAGTATGGCTAAAGGGAGGATACAAGGCCCGCCTGTCAACTAAGCAGGACCGACTCAACCCTCATATAATTGTCTTGGTATAAGAAGTGCTCCCAAGCTCGGCGCGAAGCACGCCACATCCGCCGCCCTGACTTCTGACTTCCAATAAATGGGAATATCACCGCGGTCCACATTTATACTAGCCAGAACGACGCCAAATCTGACGTCACATCAGCCCGGCGCAGTGGGGCGCAGCGCGATAGGGTCGCGTCGCAACGTGTCGAGCCGCAGCTCCCGATGGTCCGGCCGGCAGCCCTATGCAATGCTAATACCACCAGTCATATTCGGACCGGAAGCGGCGTCAATTCACGGCTTCGGAGGAGTAGAATCGGCTCAGCGCCACCGCGCATCGCCCTGTAGCCGTGTAGGTGGGGTTCCGACCGATCCGGTATGGCCGATGCCGATGACCGCCCGAGACACTCGGAGGAGGGCGCGGGCCGGGAAGACGAGGAGGCCCGCCTTCTTCCTTCCGAGCACTTCGAGATCGAAGATGGTGACGACTCCCCGTCCGCGTACCGTCCCGCGCCAGGGCCCGAGGCTCCCAAACTCCACTCTATCACCCCCCTCTTCCCCTCCTTCCAACGCCTTCCCATCACCCTCGCAAACCGCTACCTCCCCACCCCCCTCTCCCGCCGCCTCGCCGCCGCCGCACTTCCCCTCCTCTGGCTCACCCTCTTTTTCATCCCACTCATAACTTCCACGCGCCCAGTGCAGGATGGGAGCGGCGAGTACGTTATCAACCTCGACTGTGTCGACACCCTCTGGCCGCGGCGCTCGTGCGGTTTAGATGGCATCGACTGCCAGCCCTTCTCAAACAGCTCCTTCGCGTTCCGCTGTCCGGCGAACTGCGCGGGGGTGATGGTGTTGAATCCAAGGCCTGTGGGTGACCAGGAGGTGAACTACCGACCGCTGGTTATTGGGAGCGAGGCGTATAGGGGAGACTCGTTTGTCTGCGGTGCGGCAATTCACGCGGGAGTTGTCTCGGATGCGTCCGGCGGCTGCGGGAGAGTCACCCGCGTCGGTGAGCGCCCGGAATTCAGATCGACCGAGAGTAACGGCATCGAGTCTATCGAGTTCAACTCTTACTTCCCGCTTTCGTACACCGTCGAACAGGATCCCTCCATCCCAACCTGCCACGCCGACATCCGCTGGCCCCTCCTGATGGTGACACTCCCGGCCACCGTCGCCGCAACACTCTTCTCCACCTCGCCCTCCTACACCTTCACCTTCGTCTCGCTCGCCCTCTTCGCGCACACGGCCTTTGCGTCCGACCCGCCGCCCTTCCGCAGGCCGGATGTACTCCCGGACTTGGTTTCCATCTTCGCGCGGCGGCTCCTCCCGGCGTCGTTCTGTGCTCTGGCGATCTATAGGACGTGTGTGAGGCGGACACTGACAGGATTGACAGCGCAGATCGAGAAGGTGGTGTTGTGGCTGGGCGCATACTGGGTTGGGGTGCTGTCGAACTACACCTTCTCCGCGATTCCCATCCAGCGCCTCACGCCGCATGACCTCGAGCAGCAGCCCGGTGCTAAGGTCGCGCTGGCCGTCATCCTCGCCACCATCACGCTCATAGTGCTTGGCCAAGCCTACCACTTCCGAGCCGAGGGCCGACTGCGGCAAGTCCTGAAGCTCTACGCGGTCCTCGGCGGAGGGGTCGTCGTCTTAGTCCTGCTCCCAGGCTTGCACCTCCGGCTTCACCACTACATCTTCTCACTGCTCCTCCTCCCCGGGACGGCTATGCAGACGCGCCCCTCACTTCTCTACCAGGGCCTCCTGTTGGGCTTATTCGCTAACGGGATTGCGCGCTGGGGGTTCGACTCCGTCCTGCAGACAGCAAATGCCCTCCGCAACGATGCGGCCTTTGACTCCCTCGTCCCGAACGTGACAACCATCGTGTCTCCCTCAAACGCTACTTTCTCATTCGGTGCGGTGCCGGAGGGCTTCGATGGGGTGACGGGGTTTGTCAACGACGTGGAGCGGTACAGGGCTTTCTTTGCCGACGGCGCACAAGAGTTTGTGTGGGAGAGGGAGGACAGGATGGAGCTAGACGAGTACTTCCGGTTTGCATTTATACGCGACCGGAAGGTTTTGGACTTTGGGGGAATTGGGGTGTGGTTTGGTAACGGGAGCTATTATACTCCCGTGCAAAACGAGACGAGGAGATTTTGATGGACAGACGATAGACGAGGTGACCGATTGTTGGATAAGGGGCTGCGTCATAAGGACAACACATCGAGAATACGGTGAAATGTAGAGTGTATTTTACTACCGACGAACTCCTGGTACTACGAAACACCCAACGCAATGCTAATCTACGGAATCGAATACAACCTCACCGTCCCTTGCTCAACATTAGGGACCATCTCCTCACGCCCTCTCCCAAAAAGCGCAGTCCAACCTAAAAACAGACCCAACAAAACCCACATAACCCTCCCACTTAGTGTCCATTCACCCTCTCCTCATCACCTCCCAACATGCCTTCCATAAATGCCACATAATCATATTGCGGCATCCCCCTATCACTCGCCATATCCGGGCCCTTGTGCGGCGGTACGAACTCAGCCATCTTCTCAATCACCTCGTCCGGCACCAGGCTGTGCCGTAGGTCCATCTCCGTCACGTACGGCTTCCCGTCCGCCACCTCCCTAAAGCTCTGGAACACCTGCTCCGCCGTGTTCTGGTCCTCCGTCGCCTCCACCATGAACCGGATGAACTGCTCGAAGCTGACCGAGTCCCGCCCGTGGCTCGTCGCCGCGAAGTACTCCCTCGTCTCGTCCTCCGAGAACACCAAGCCCAGACTCGCCAGCGCGGCGCTGAATTCTAGTTCAGAGAGCGAGTTGGTCTCGTTGCGATCAAAGTGCCGGAAGACGGACTCGAACTCCTCGAGTTGGATGGGCGTCAGGTTGGTCATATTGCGCGCTACCATCTGGTTCTCGAGGAAGGAGAGCTTCTTCTGCACTGAGGACTGCACGAGGGTGAGCTCGTAGCAGAGCTCATCGTAGGTGTAGGTCGTGAAGTCGTTCTCTTCGATGTTGGCCTCCTCGCACTTGGCATCAAGGGCCTCGATGGCGCGGAGGTACTGGTCCATGGGAGGTAGGTTGTCACTAAGGCGCCGTACATGGTGGAGCTGGTCCTCGACATCGCCTTCGAGCCCGGAGATGGCGAGCTGCATGGTGTTGAGGGCCATGGCGAAGTCGTTGGCCTTGTCCGCGAAAGACTTTCTTAGGGCGTTCTTGATACTGGGCGGGGTTAGTCAATTTGACACTGCTTATGTCCCGGGGGAACCACTCACTCTCGGATGGTCTCGTTGATTAGCTGCGCCCTCGTCATCTCCACCTTGGACAGGTCCCCCCACTCCTGCTCAAGCACCTCTAGCCTCAGTTCCGCAGGGGGTTCATAAGGCCTCAGCCTGTACGTCCCGAGCTTCGTCTTGATGTTCCCCAGTAGCGTCGCCAGCTCGCTCTTCTCCGCCACCCACTCCCTCTTCTTCCCCCTCTTGTACCCCGCAAATTCGTTCGCCTGCGCCTTCGCGTCCGCGTACGTCCCTTCGAACACGGACTCCTGCCACCTCGCCCTCTGCTCCCTGATCTGCGCCAGCAGCTCCGCCATCCGCCTCTCGTATGCGCTCTGCATCTCCCACGCTCCCTGCATGTTCAGCACGAACTTCTCCACGCGGCGACCCGCGTTCTCCACCTTCTCCATCTGCGAGAAGGCATGGAACCAGTACGCGATGTACGTCATAAGGGACCGCTCGTCCGGCTTGGCCACGTCGCACACGTCCTCCACGTCCAGCAGCTTCGGGATCCCGATCTCGCGGTGGGCGAGATCGAACGCCAGCTGCATGTTTCCTCTGTGGTCAGCCTTGTCCAGCGCGTCGTAGTCGATCAAGTCAGGCCGGTGGATGTCAAGCAGGGCACAGAAGGCGAGGCCATCGTTCCAGCTGCCGCTGAAGTCCCGCACCTCCACCTCGTCATAGCAAGCCGTCTTGCGCTGGCACCAAAGGAGGAGACCCTCCTTTGCCGTCATACCCTCCTCGTTAATGTCATTGATGGTGAAGCGCGAGATGAGGATCCAGATAAGGCCGAGGATGATCTTTCGGTTGCCGTCGACGACGTCCTCGGCGCCGATGTTGGTCATCTGGATGCCACGCGACTTCACGAAGTCGAGGGCGAGGTTGGCGTTTTCGAACCGTTGGACGCGGAGCTTGGGTTTCGAGGCGTAGCGGCCGAGGGACTCGTTCGAGAGGCACTCGAGGAGGTGTATAAGTAGGACCTGAGTCGGGTTAGACGGCGCATCGAGGTACGGGATCGAAAGAGGGACATACGCCATCAGTGAGGTCTGCCACCAGGTCCTTGACCTCCAGCTCCCGAGCTTCGAGCTTCGTATTGACCCTACACCCAGCAACAACTTTCCGTTAGCACAGTCCATATATACCAATCAAACCCGACCCATTGGGCACCCACCATTTCGTAAACGTCTTCTGCTGCACCGTAATCCACCTCTGCTGCTCTGCAAAAGCCATCCTCACAAGCCCCTGCTCGTGGGCCGGCTCAACTGCAGCAAGAGCGTCCGCCTGTCCCGTCGCCGAACTCAGGAAGCGCCGCCTCTTGCCGGGCGTGGCTTCTCTCTCCTTGGCGGGGGAGTCGGCGCGCTGCGTAGCGGAGCGCTGGACCCTGGCGGCGTTTAGTTCCTTCTTGGCCCGCCTGCTCCTGGGGAGGACGGGTGAGGGGGAGGAGCCGAATGTGGGGGCCGAGGGGAGTTCCGGGGAGCACCTTTGCGAGGCGTCGTCGAGGGTCGGGGTAGTGGCCCTCGTGGAGGTGTCGGAAATGGAGACTGAAAAGTCCGAGGGCGCAGAGCTGATTATGGACGCTGTGCGTAGGGCTCTCGAAGACTGACTGGCGTCGTGGGTGTGCGTTGGTGTGAGGTTCGATGAGGTGGAGAGCCGGTGGAGGTGTTGGGTGGTGTGTTGGGCGTCGTGGGTGGTGGTATCAGTTAGTAAACACAGGTCGGGGAATTTCTCGCGCTCGGCAGCGTTGCCGGGGTGTTGGGGCGGCTGGCGGTCCGGTTGGGGGGCCGCTGTTAGTGGGTTTATGGCGCCGTGGAGGGATTGAGACCCCTCCTGTGGCGCCGTTGGCGTGCCAGAGTGGTGGTTCATCTTAGCGCCGGTTCAGCGGGTCGGGGACTGTGCGCTCAGTCACCTGTGCGCAGGGCGACGGTCACTCGGAATGTTGCAGCGGGAGATCTCGCGTCGGTAGTGGCCGGCGGATGGTTGCAGCGCTGGCGGGACCTGCTGGGGTGAACGCAACCGTCTTTAGCAATTCGGGAAACGACCGCTTCGAGAAAAAAAAACAATGACAGTATAAAGGCGTTCCGCTTTTCGACTTTCGAGAGTCTAGGTTTCACGCGAATCATGGGAAGAGCACAAGGAGAAGGACATGACCCGAAACTCACAAAATCCAGCGGACCCAGAGGGTTTATACCACTCCCACCGCAATCGCCATCCTCGTCTCAGTTTGTACGGTTCGTCCGCGCGGATCGCAGCATTCTCGGCAAATACAGCCGCAACTACGGCAGACACCCCTTGGAAGCCAGATCCTGAAACAAATTCCGGGGAACGAACTCCACCCCGCCCTATTCTACACGATACGTAACTGGCGCCGCGCTTCATCGTCTCCTCCGGCCATTATGCGCCCCATTTAACCTCTTTTAACCAGTCGATCTAGGGTGAGGCTGCCCTCAGTCGGTGGTTCCTTAGGAGACATGGGGAATGGTTTTCGTTAATGAAGGGAGCTTTGGACCCATCAGTCTTGGAAAGTGCTCCAATGGCCGGGCTTCATCATGGTTCGATGATTGAAGTTTCGCTAGGGTGGCCATCCTTTGTTATGCGATCTGAGATTTGATCCCGGATTGGCTAAGCGATGGATGGTTCTCGGAGATTTGGCATAGCGCGGGGTATTAATAGGGTGTTCACGAATGAGGTGAGTCTCGAGACGCCTGGTGAAACTCGATGTCATCTTGGCCTCAGTCTTCCTCGAGGCGAGAGATTACGCCTTAATCCCTGGCCCCTGAACTCTATTGGGGAGTGATCTGTGATGGAGAGGGCACCCTTCTCACTCTCTTGGTGTTCTTGGGCCATGGACTCGTGACACAAAGCCTAGGTTCGAACCATGGTTTGACAGCGGCGGGAGGATCGCCGGCTTTCCAAATGAGAGATTGAGTGTCCGATCAGGGGAGCCGTGATGATGTGCCCTCCAGAACTTCAGATGAATTTATCCATTCCCCGCGGGCTGCGCATCACTGTTTCGGTATCTGGGCCGATGACGCGCCGGGATGGCATCCCGCGAAGGCCCTGGGGGGTCCGGAACGAGATGGCACGATTGTGGATACCGGGGATGATGGTGGTTCATGCACGACGGCGTCGGCTGAAATTGTGAGGAACGAGTTTGAGATGGCGAGTGAGGACCCCAAGCGAGGGTTTCAATAGCGCAATACGGAATCTCTACGTTACTCTTGCACGGTCTGAATTCGCGCTGGGTCAGCGTTTGCTGACGAGGGACTGAGGGCCGGCTCTTCGTTGACCAAAGCGGTATGGCACCGGGACTCGGCCGCCGAAAACCCCGGAACAATGCCGCCGTCCGGACATTAGTTTCCGAAGACACCAACTGTAATATTCCGTCCTCTAGAATATACGTGAATTTAAAACGAGTTCTGGAAGCCATGAAGAGCAAGCGCAAGCTTCCGGACGGCCGGGAAAGTTTCTTAACAAATTTAAGAGGCTAGTATTATCCTTGGTGTGCTGCTCCCGCTACATTTCCCAGCGCCACACCGAGCAGCTGCTTCGGCGAGGATATGTGGGGGGACAAAGCCGGCCCCACACAAAATTCCGTCCGTCAATTTTTTGAAATCCCGACTTCGCAAGTCCAACCCGGGCGAGTCACAGCCGACGTCCATCCACGGTTCTCCTCTCCGCCAGCAGTCTCTCATTCCCAATTAAGGTCTTGCAGCCACTGCGCCGCCAAAGGTACTGGCCTTGCCTCTTTCTTTGCCCCACTTGCTTTTCGCAGCGGTACGAAACCATGGCCTCTCGCTCCCGGCTCCTCCCGCTCGCCCAGGCCGCCCGACCCCGGTCCGGCCAGCTCCCCCTGAGCGCCTGCCTCGCCCGTCAGGCCCCGGCCCCCCAGGCTCGCCTGGGCCTCTCGACCTCTCGACCCCTCACCACCTCGACGACCCGCGCCGCGCCGACCACCATCAAGCTGACGGCCGAGAAGTACCCCGAGCTCAAGCACGATGAGCGGTTCGCCTCCGTGACGGCCGACGACGTCGCCTTCTTCAAGGAGGTCCTCGGCGAGTCCGGCGTCATTGATGGTGTCAGCAGCCCCGCAGAGGACGATATAGCGCCCTACAACGAGGACTGGATGCGCAAGTACCGCGGCCAGTCGCGCCTCGTGCTGCGGCCGACCACCACCGAGCAGGTCAGCCGCGTGCTGGCCCACTGCAACGCGCGGCGCCTCGCCGTCGTTCCTCAGGGCGGAAACACGGGGCTCGTCGGCGGCTCGGTCCCTGTCTTCGATGAGGTGGTGCTGAGCATGGGCCGCATGAAGGAGGTGGTGTCATTCGATGAGGCCAGCGGCGTGCTGGTTGTCGAAGCAGGCTGCATTCTCGAGGTGGCGGACCAGTACCTCGCCGAGCGCGGCCACATCTTCCCGCTTGACCTCGGTGCCAAGGGCTCGTGTCATGTCGGCGGCAACGTGGCCACCAACGCCGGCGGTCTGCGGCTCCTCCGCTACGGCAACCTCCACGGCTCCGTGCTCGGCCTTGAGGCCGTGCTCCCCGACGGCACCATCGTCGATGAGCTCACGACGCTAAGGAAGAACAACACGGGCTACGACCTCAAGCAGCTCTTCATCGGCGCGGAGGGCACCCTCGGCGCCATCACCAAGGTGGCTATCCAGTGCCCCCAGCGGCCCAAAGCCGTCAACGTCGCCTTCTTCGGTCTTCCCTCCTACAGCCATGCACTGGACGCCTTCCGCCACGCCAAGTCTCAGCTCTCCGAGATCCTCTCCGCGTTCGAGCTTATGGACGCCGACAGCCAGAAGCTTGTCGGCCACGTGACGCAAAACACCCCGCCTCTGGAGGGCGAGCACCCGTTCTACTGCCTCGTCGAGACGAGCGGGTCGAATGGCGAGCACGACTACGCAAAGCTGGAGAAGTTCCTGGAGGACGTGATGGAGAAGGAGGTGGTGGAGGACGGCGTGGTGGCGCAGGACGAGACGCAGGCCAAGGCCCTATGGGCGTGGAGGGAGGGCATCGCGGAGGCCATGGGGCACAAGGGCGCCGTCTACAAATACGACGTGTCGATCCCGCTGGAGGAGATGTACAAGCTCGTGGAGGACGCCAAAGCGAAGCTCGATGGAGCGGGCCTCCTTGCGGGTGACCTTGAGGGGAGCGAGGAGAGGCCTGTCGTCGGGGTTGTGGGATACGGGCACATGGGTGACTCGAATCTACACCTGAACGTCGTGAGCAAGGGGTATGATAAGAGAGTGGAGAAGACGCTAGAGCCGTTTGTGTACGAGTGGATCCAGGGGAGGCAGGGAAGTATCAGCGCGGAGCACGGGCTAGGGATTGCGAAGAAGGCGTATATTGGGTATAGCCGGAGCGAAGGCATGTTGAAGCTGATGAAGCAGATTAAGAACCTGTACGACCCGGTAAGTTTTTGCGTCCTCTTCCCCCCCCCCCCTCCCCGTCTATCTTTTTCCCGGACTACGGTGCTGACAAACTATGATAGAACGGCATCATGAACCCCTACAAGTACATCTAATCCTAGGAGGACGGGGGATGGGACGGTGTGCAAGGGTCACCTAGGCACCCGCAGCCTGGTGAGGCGCGGCAGACCCGGGGTATCCCTTGGGAGAGCAACCGCCGAAAATGCCGTCGGGTGGCTCAGACAACAAATTCTTGGGAGACATTGAGATACCAGAGCGTAGATATGGTTCGCTGTGGAGTTGACAGGCTATAGAGCTGTTTAGATCGTGTATATAAAGCCTTTTCCGATTGTTGAGTGCACTCTGGATGGTAGGCCGCTGTGGTGAATGCCTGTTCTGGTCTATCACCTCAACATCCAGCTCTC
Organism: Microascus cirrosus; assembly: GCA_030271035.1. Classification (NCBI taxonomy): domain Eukaryota; kingdom Fungi; phylum Ascomycota; class Sordariomycetes; order Microascales; family Microascaceae; genus Microascus; species Microascus cirrosus. The sequence goes on from JAMBUN010000106.1 coordinate 42,060, forward strand.
CGCGCCACCTTAAACGCTGGAGTCGTCCCTGCCCGCTCATAATTGATAGATAGAAGCAGCACTTCGGGTGAACACTCAAATCCCTTGATATTCCCAGATGTCTCTCCCCAATCGCGAACTCTCCAATGAACGCACGCCAACACAAAAAAGCCCTAGCAAGGCCCACCCCAGCCCACGCGTGAGCCACTGTTGACCAGCTACCGGCTCCATGAGATTGGTTCCGCGTACGACCTGCAGATGAATCATGGCAGGGTTGCATATCATAGGCTGTCTCGCCAACGGCTGACAACCAGCCCACCGGCAGGGTAACATGGCAGAAAATGATCTTAATAGTATCGCTCCTGTATTGCCATGTTGTTTGTATCGTGGCGTCTTGAGGCATTTCTAAGCCCGGCGTGATCCGGAGAGGGCAGGATCTTAGCCGCGATGCGCCGAAATGGAGCGCGTTGAACTCCTACTAGAGACGGTGGAAAGAAGCGAGTGATCGCCAGAAAATTGCCTAGGTTGGCCTGTCCGTGGAGGTGGAGCATTCTACTAGCGGCGTCTCAGCCCATGAATGCTAGTGGTATTCAATAGTCTGGGCTTCCAGCGTGTAAGTGAAGCAATAAGAGCAGCGGGTAGTGGTAAGATGGGACGCAGAGCCACGATGACGATTGCGGCCACCCCGAATGAGTGCTGCAGCAGTTTCATATAGGCACTCCCGGCCCTTTATCTCGCGGTGTAATATCCTCGCCCGCTATCTGGACGTTTATTACTCCCTGCACGTCATTTCCCATCGGTAACTCACCACCCACATTCAATCACCTCCTCTTGTCAGCTCTCCAAACCATCGATAGATAGAAATCACTCATAAATTGGTACGTTCAATATTCAATCGTCGTCGTCCGGCCTTCAATTGTGGCCATGCAAACTGGCAGTTTTTGAAGCTGGTCCGAGTCCGTGAGCGGGGAAATGCCCCCACGAGACAGGAATGCTTGGCAAGGCAAAGCCCCTGCAGCCCTACGAGACAAGGCGCAAAACGGCCTATTCCGATCCAGGGCGCAGACCTCAGCTCCCCACCTAGAGCCTGCCCACCATGTCGTCGTACCTTGAGACGAAGAGGAGCCTACTGTGGCTGAGGCGCGTGGGCATCCGGTAGCTAGACTGGGAGAATTACAGCCCACGAGGACAGCCTGCCGTCCACCACCAGATTCTATGGAATTTCTCTAGAATGAGGCGGTTTCCCACCGGAGACTCCTCACACCCGCAGCAGAACGGAACCTCGTCGACACCGAAACAGAAACGGCTGCCGAGCCTGGGCACATACCGCCCCTCTCGGTCTGCCTGTCGCCCCGTCGTCCCGCCGATACATACAAGCCTAATCCCGATCCGGGCATATCTTTCAACCCTCTCCCCATCCCCCGCCTCCGACTCGTCCACGGAAGCCCTCCTGTTATCTCACGGGATCGTCATATTCTGCCCTTTTGCCCCCCCTTTTTTTTCCTTTGCCGAGTAATCTGGATTCGTGCTTTGTGCACTAGACCCGCTTGTAGGGCTGTGATGAAGGTGTGTCACTCGTAGTTTTGTATCCCGGCCTTCGGTGTCTCCGGTTGAAGAGGCGCCTGATGCACCGCTTATGTCGCCTGACGGTCGTGCCTATTGCTGTACCCTACTGGGTGCTGCTAAGAGGAGATTCTGCTGCGGCCCAGCAATGAGAATGTCACCATGACACCTGCTCGGGTTGCGGACCGGCCTTCTGGGCTGTATCCGCCAGCCCGCCCGCGACGAGGCTTGCCTATGTGCCTTGCGGCGCCTCGGATGTGTATCCTGTCAGTCTCCACATATATCTTCCTTGCCCCTGGCTCCGAGGTGAAACAAGCGAATTGCGAAGTGAACCAGTGGTGTATCCCGTCCAGGCGCCTGTTCCCGTCATGCTAGGGTAAACCCCACATTACAATTGCCACTCTTTCTCGTTCGTGTACCTGTCAGCACCGTCTTTGAGAAGTGTTTACACTGCTTCGGTCGTAGTATCGTCAAGATGGTCGGTGTCCCGGGGAAGTACAAGGGTTGCGAGACCTGCAGACGACGTCGGGTCAAAGTAAGTCAACCCACCACCCGTGGGAGAGCCTTATCTTCCCGTTCGATCGGTCTCCTTTGTCTAACGCCAGTCTCGATTAGTGTGACAACACGAAGCCGCTCTGCCGCAAGTGTCAGGACAACGGCCACAAATGCGAGGGTTATCACCGGGACCGCGTCTTCATAACCGCCGGTGTCGAGGACGGCGGCCGCTGCTCCTCGCACCCTCCGAGGCGGGCCGGCGGCTCTGGCTCGGAGAAGTCCAAGTCGCGCAGCCCAGAAAACCCGCAGCACGCGCGGTTCACACTGGAACAGCCCTCCAGATCTGCAGCGTGGGATGGTGCCATCACACTTTCGAGCCACGGGACGCAACATGTTACTCACGTTGTTGCATTCCATTCTGATATGAAGAGGATCGCGAGGGTGGATGCTGGAGGAGGGCGGTTCACAGTTGGAGGCGCTGGATACTCAATGCCGGACTTTCGGATTCCCTTCGGAGAAGAGTTCGATGTGGAGGGTCAGTGTCTTGTGCACATCTCTGAGAAAACAGGCGCCACGAATATCTGTGCCTTTGTGTACGAGGTTAGTGTCTCGGATCGTCGTGAAACCATCCATGGGGCTAATCATGTGTGTCCTTCCTGCAGCATAGCTCCTCTTCTCTTCCATCGGAAAGCATGTTGCCATGGGGCTCAGAGATTGGGGGTGTGAGCAGCATTAGAAGCCGGGGGCCACAGGCATTCGAAGCGTTCCCGGCCCACCACTTCTTTGCTAGGATATACCGACCTAACGCCGTGGGTGGCCCTGCCCCGAGCCCCCATCACGACCCGTAGCTAACGAACCACTTCTACTAGATCGGACAGGCGCTCCTTAGTCGCTGTGGAACTTTCCTCGAAGCCCGCGACTGGTTAATCAACCCCTGGGCAACCCACCCCAAGACCCCTTTCGACACTCTCCTAGACACCCTCTCCCGCATCCCGGCCATCCTCTCCCGCACGGACGTACTCCTCTCCGTCCCCATTCCCCAACACGGCCTCCAAGACCTCCTGGCCACGGCCCAGGACATCGAGCAATGCCTCGACGTCTGGAACGCGACCCTCATGCCGGGTTATATGCTCGACGACCGGGATACCAGCTCGCACACCCCCTTCGGCCCGGCGTTGTCCTTCCGCGATGGGGTGTCGGCACTGACGTGCATCTACTACTGGGTGGGACTCTTGCTCTTCTATCCGTGCGTGCTTGCTCTGCGGCGGGCAGTGTTCCCACAGTACGGGTACCAGGCGGACGATGCGCGGTACATGCAGGGGAGGCAGCTGGCGGGCAAGATCTGCCAGTCGCTGGGCTTTGCAATTAGGCAGTCGCCGCAGCCAGATCTGCTCGCTGTGCCGCTGGCCGCCGTGGAGGGGTTCTACAGGGGCATTGAAGGGTCGTCGGGATACGGGACTCCGGAGCTGGTTTGGTGCGAGCAGTTTAGAAAGAACTTATTGCTGAGGGGAGAATACCTGGCAGGACTCCTCCAGGAGAGGAAGTGGGCTGAGCTTGGGAGGTTCTAAGGAAAGGACGTCTTCCTCTCGCCGTATGAACTGCGATGCTAAGAGAGGAGGGGATGGAAGACCATGGTTGGGGGGAAAACTCTATTACAGGTAAAGCATCTAGTAAGGATATCAATGCTATAAACGTATGAAAATTATGTTATTATAATACTCCGTAGTACGATAATCGGCTTGGGGGAAGGAGGAGTGGTCCCATCGCTGTGTAGGGGAGAGGGATGTTACTGAAGTTTACCCGGAGATACCCCGGAAAACCCAATGGTTGGCTGGTCTTGGCGCGGAGCTTCAGCCTGCCAGGAGCTTCGTCAGAGCTGGAAGCCTGCACGCCGCGCCAAAACACCAGGTCGCCGTCCACCGCCATCAACCACTCCCCACGCCGCCAGAACCCTGATCCGCCGAAAACCCGACTCGAATTCAAGACCGAAATACAGTCCCGGTAATAAGCATTCACAATGTCCTCGTACGACAGAGCGCTGTCCGGTATGTACCATCCCCAAGCTCGGCTTCAAGTATCATAGAGCTAACAGCAAGGAACAGTCTTCAGGTTCGTATGCACCCGGCCGACTCGATGATAGTACAGCGTGTAACACATTCGCAGTCCGGACGGCCACGTCTTTCAGGTTGAATATGCCGGAGAAGCCGTCAAGCGAGGTATGACCACCGACACCCGACCATCCCCCTCCACCTCGACTAACCCTTCGGTAGGTACCTGCGCCGTCGGCGTCAAGGGGACGGACGTCGTGGTCCTAGGGTGCGAGAAGCGCTCGGCAATGAAGCTCCAGGACACGCGGATCACGCCCTCCAAGATCGGCCTCGTCGACACGCACGTGTGCCTCGCCTTCGCCGGTCTCAACGCCGACGCCCGCATCCTGCTCGACAAGGCGCGCCTTGAGGCTCAGTCGCACCGCCTGACTGTCGAGGACCCCGTCACGATCGACTACATTACCAAGTACATCGCCTCCGTGCAGCAGAGGTACACGCAGAGCGGCGGTGTGAGGCCATTTGGCATCAGCAACCTGGTCGTGGGGTTCGACAAGGGGAATGATACGCCGAGGTTGTATATGACGGAGCCATCAGGGATCTATTCAGCGTGGTGAGTTGACTCCCTGTGTCGTTTGGTTGTGGAGCTGCGGTATAGTCTTGCGTGAAGCGGGGAAGGGAGAAGCCAGTAGACCCACGCTAACCCCAGCTCAGGAAAGCGAACGCCATCGGCAGGTCGAGCAAGACGGTGCGTGAGTTCCTCGAGCGCAACTACAAGGACGACATGGACCGCGACGCCACCGTCCGCCTCGCCATCAAGTCTCTTCTTGAGGTGGTGCAGACCGGCGCCAAGAACATCGAGATCGCCCTCATGGCGCCCGGCAAGAGCGTCGAGATGCTCTCGGTAGAGGAGATCGAGGGCTTCGTGAAGAGCATCGAGCAGGAGAAGCAGGAGGAGGCGGCGAAGAAGAAGACGGGGAGGACCCCGGGCACGGGCAGCGCGGCCATCCTGACGCGGGGGCAGGAGGAGTCTTGAAAGGGATTAGGGGCGGTGAGCGCGGAATAGGTTGCGCACGGATTGTATCATCATGTGTAGACATGCAATTCACGAGGGTCTTCGTCACTTTCGTCTGAGGTTAGAAGAACTTGTGCTTCTTTTGAGTGGGGTCTTGAACCCCGCGGCATGACCGGGGGAGGGTATATTGGCCATCACCGCTCTCTACACCGCATTACGCTATATATCATCGCACGTAGATCCACCCCTCCAAATTCTAATACTGCCGCGCTATGCATCCGTAAACCAGAACCTTCCTTTCCTTACCCCAGCTTATCCGCATCATCCTTCAAGTCGAATATCGTCCTTTCCATGTCCCCCCTGACTCTCTCATCTTTGATCATGCGGTTGTCCACCCGCGCGTCCTCGCTCTCGACCGTCAATGCGGCCTTGGGGGTCTTGGCGTCGAGCACGAAGTGGTTGTCGCAATGGGGGCAGTACTCATCGGCCTCCTCGAACTCCTGGGCGTCCTTGCGGAAGCACTTCTTGCACTTCTTGCAGGCAAAAGTGAGGTCAAACTGCTGACGGAGGGGGTGCGACTCGGACTCGGCGTGGCACTCGGCACAGTCGAACCACTTCCTACCTGCGGGGAGGTCAGCATGGAGGTTATGAGTGGTTTGTTGGGGGAGAGGCGGGGTGAAGTACAGCATGGTGACCGGATGGCGACCTGAGCGTTTAGGATGTGTTTACTGGGTAGGTGTTAGCTTGTGATCTCAAGAAGAAAACGAGAAGGCGGGCCCATACCACATGGTTGACGTTGAGAGCGGGAGCAAGAGTTAGGGAAAAAGATGGTTCGATCACTGTCTCGGTGTGTCGGATTGGTCATGACGTTGGGGACTCCAATAAAATCAAAGTTGGGGAATTTCAGTGCTGAGTAATTGCTGCCTTGGAGGCTGACGCCGTATCAGTACTTGATTGTCGCATTTCCTCAACTGCACCTACCGTTAACTCTCATCTCTTTTCCTACCCTCTCACCTCACACCCTCGTTATTTTCTCGTGCTGTTCTTTGTACCATCGCAAGATTTGCTCGTTTACTCGTGACACGGGTATTTTTTTGTAAGCGCCGGACCGGTTTCGGCGACCCGCTAGTCCGTCGCTGTCGACTACGCTGCTCCTTCGTGAAGCTTGCTACCGACTATCCACGACCTCGACAGCCTGATCCTGCACCTTGAAGCCGACCATGCCGCCGAAGCGCAAGGCATCCGGCACCGTGGCTGGCGCAACGAAGAGCGGGAAGGCGTCCCAGCAGTCCACACCCGGCGTGTCGACCCCGAAAAGCATCGGTAGCAGCGATGACTACTCCGACACGGACGAGGACCCGGAGGACCAGGAGGCGGAGCAGGAGATAGAGAACGTAGTTGACAAGTTCTCGACAAGCGTGATGGAGCGGCGCACGCAGGTGGAGCAGAGCAAAGTCAAGGCGGCGTCGAACCACGAGTTGCTGACGCACATCTTCGGCACCCGCGACTACTCGTACCTGCGGATGAAGCCAGATCACAAGAATAGGCCGCTCTGGATAGACCCGGCTAAGGGTCGTATCATCCTCGAGAGCTTCAACCCGCTGGCCGAGCAGGCCCAGGACTTCCTCATCACCATCGCGGAGCCCTTGTCGCGGCCAAGCTTCATCCACGAGTACGCGCTCACCACACACAGCCTGTACGCCGCCGTGTCCGTCGGCCTGTCTCCCGAGGACATCATAAATACTCTAGATCGCTTCCTTAAGATTCCGCTGCCAAACAGCATCCGCGACTTCATCCACGGCTGCACACAGAGCTACGGAAAGGTCAAGCTGGTGCTGAAGAATACAAAGTATTTCGTCGAGAGCCCGGACCCGGAGGTGCTGCAGAAGCTCCTCCAGGATCACATAATCGGGCCCCTCCGTGTTCAAGGGTCTGAGACGGTCACCAGCAGCGCCCCTAAGCTAGGCGGGCTCGTCATCCCCGGCACGAAGAATGCCGCGGGCGTAAATGAGGCCGGGACGCTCCAGCAGAACGGGGCCGCGGGCGCCAACCAGGAAGTGCCCGATGACAGCGTGCTCTATGCGAATCTCAACGATGAGGACGAAGAGGAGGAGGTCACGCACTCGTTTGAGATCAGCGACAGCGCTGTAGAGACCGTGCAGAAGCGGTGTCTCGAGCTCGAGTACCCAGTGCTTGAGGAGTATGACTTTAGGCGGGATGAGCTCAACCCGAATCTTGAGATTGATCTGAGGCCGGGAACGTCTATCCGGCCTTACCAGGAGAAGTCGCTAAGTAAGATGTTTGGTAACGGTCGAGCCAAGAGCGGAATCATCGTGCTTCCTTGCGGTGCGGGAAAGACCCTGGTGGGCATTACTGCAGCTGTGACGATCAAGAAGGGCATTATCGTGCTGTGTACGAGCTCCATGTCCGTCGTGCAGTGGCGTAACGAGTTCCTTAAGTGGTCGAACATCAGCCCAGACGATATTGTCGCCTTCACTTCGGACTCCAAGAACGGCATGTTCACCGGCAACACAGGTGTCATAGTTACAACCTACTCCATGGTAACGCAGACGAGGGAGCGGTCGCACGAGGCCAAGAAGATGATGGACTTCTTGACGACCCGGGAGTGGGGCCTGATGCTCCTCGATGAGGTGCACGTCGTTCCTGCGCAGATCTTCCGCAAGGTCACGTCATCGATCAAGTCGCACTCGAAACTCGGCCTCACGGCGACGCTCCTCCGAGAGGACGACAAGATCTCGGATCTCAACTTCCTCATCGGGCCGAAGCTCTATGAGGCCAACTGGATGGAGCTCTCGGAGCAGGGTCACATCGCCAAGGTGCAGTGCGCAGAAGTGTGGTGCGCGATGCCGACCGAGTTCTTCGACCAGTACCTCAAGGCGGGCTACCGCGACAAGGCGCTGCTGTACATCATGAACCCCAACAAGTTCCAGGCGTGCCAGTACCTGATTCGATACCACGAGGAGCGTGGCGACAAGATCATTGTCTTCTCGGACAACGTGTATGCGCTGCAAGCGTACGCGCTCAAGCTGGGTAAGGCTTTCATCTACGGTAGCACGAGCCAATCCGAGCGGCTGCAGGTGCTGGAGAACTTCCAGCACAACCCAAAGGTCAACACGCTCTTCCTGTCCAAGATCGGTGACACTTCGCTCGACCTGCCCGAGGCGACGTGTCTGATCCAGATCTCGTCTCACTACGGATCGCGGCGGCAGGAGGCGCAGCGGCTGGGCCGGATCCTGCGGGCCAAGCGGCGGAACGATGAGGGCTTCAACGCCTTCTTTTACTCGCTGGTGAGCAAGGACACGGACGAAATGCACTTCTCGCACAAGAGGCAGGCCTTCCTGGTGGACCAGGGGTACGCGTTCAAGGTGATCACACAGCTGGCCAACATCGAGAAGACGCCCGACCTGGCGTTCTCAACGGCGGCGGAGAGGCGGGAGCTGCTACAGAGGATCATCATTGACAATGAGAAGTACCAGGAGAAGGAGGAGGTGGATGATTTGTGGCACGGGAAGAGGGCGGGAAAGAGGAAGGGGGCGGTGAGGAGGGTGGCGGGGACGCTGGGGGAGCTGTCTGGGGGCCAGGACATGGCGTACGTGGAGCAGAACAAGGCGGCGAACAAGGGGCTGAAGAAGAAGAAGAAGCCGCAGAGCGCGTTCTTCAAGAAAATTGAGAGGGAGAGGGCGAAGGCGAGGAATGCGGAGTAGTTGGGCGGGAAGTGATACTGTATGGTATTGGGGATATGGCGCTATGGGTTCTCATGTTTTCTATACGATACTACATACGGCGTTTTGGGAGATTGCATTGCAAAGGAAAATGACGGGCGGACTGGATAAATTTGCAGGACTAGCTGGTGTTGAAGACTAAGAAGATGCGGTCTCCCGGCGTGGAGAAGCCAGGCCTACATTGGGCAAGATCGATAAACATCTACAAGAGCAAGACTTGCCTTGAGTAATAAAATCGAGAAATAACAAGGGGACCATGGTCTTGTTTTCTCAACTGGTGTGATCGGGGTATCTCCCTCCCTAAGATGCCACAAAATATCCTGCCTTCAACCATCATGATGGATAGTATTCCAATTGCAACGTGGGCCTCCGGTACGCAAACAAATGACTGACACGGGGGAAAAGCTTGGCATACCGGTTCCCGGAACCAATGCACCGGCGTGATGCCTCCTGAATGGGGACACGCGGAAAAAAGTTTTCAACTGTCCTGTAAGGGTGTGAAATTAGGTCCGTTGCACGTTCCACCGTCTGCTGCGCATGTGGCCTAATAGATGGATCTCATTTGACGGATTGAGAGACTCACCGCCGTTTGAGGCAGTGGGTGGACGCCAAAGGTTTTGTACTCTGGTAAAATTTGGTGAAATCGGTGAAATTAGCTTTGCAGCTGTCATCATATCTCACACACAGATGAGAAAGATAGAGCAAGCGGGAAGTGCGAAGACGGGACTACGCCCGGGGCTGTGCAAGATGGCGTTGCTTGGACTTGACATCATTTAGTATGGCTGGGGCGAGTTCTAGCCAAGGTTTTTAGCGTGGAAAATCCGGGGAAGGGTGAGGTGTTCCATGGCGCTATCGGCGCCATGTAGGGAACTTGCATTAGGTGAGGCGCGGCAGGATGAATTAGCAACTTCGTGTGGGTTCCCTGCTGTTAGCGACCACGAGAAAGGCATGTGGAGGGGCCGCTACCCCGCGGAACAAAAAGATAGATCCGGTGATCGGCAGAGGGACGCCAAAAAGAGAGGTCTAACCAGGATTCGAACCTGGGCCATTGGAAGATCCTGCTCTCAGAATCCAATGTCCTGACCAACTAGACCATTAGACCTTGGAGAGGCTGAGTGATGAATCTCCCTCATTCGTCAGAAAAAGATAAGGGAGACTTCGCCTGAATATACGAGAGAGCCGCTTGCCTTTACCTATCCATTGGCCCTCTGCTTTGGATATGCGATGCAACAGATTCACTTACCTTGTCTACAAAGGGACGAGACTTCCGTACTCGATTGTTTACAGGGATACTCGTCTCCAGTCTACAAATATGCAGCGAGACGACGAGTTCACTGGAGGCATAGCCCCGGCGAAAAACCACGGAAGGACCTTGACTGGTGGGCCGGGGGGTGGGGGTTGAGGGGTGGTGGGTTTTGCCAATCAAGACCGCGTGACGCATGTGAAATGCAGCTTTCGCTGCCGTCGGTCCGTGCTCTCCTGCCGTTCTTGGCTTTCTAGAATGAGCCCAACTTTATCTGCGCGGCAGGCCGATCGCGGCACGAAACAACGAACTTCTTCTCCGATTCGCTCACGGCCATGTCACGGCATTCGGCGTTCGCCCAAGCTGCAGAGTATGATAACGATGAGACCCAGGATTTGTAACATCAGATATCTCGCGGATTGCGCGGGACCAGCAGACCCTCACGGTGTCTCGCCACACCCTTGCCTCGATGACCCGAGCGCCTGGGATCTCCGAGGGGCTCGGCTATTATTAGCCCCTGACCCTTGTCGTACATGAGCGCATTCTCATTTACTGTAGAGATGCGCGCAGCAGGCCTAGCATATCAGCCCGTCACGCTCGCCATCCCCGAAAGTTTTTATTTTCTCGTCTCTCTCTACCGAGTAATCTCGCGTCCTAAGAGGACGAAAGTCTAGAGTCAGGCATTACTAAAATCAAAGCTAATAGGGGCGCGCTCAGCCACCACCACCTCCACCGTCCAGCAATTCTCCGCCCTTAGCCGCAACATTCCCACTTCTTTCCCCCTTCCCCTTCTCTAGCTTCACTATCACCCCATTCGGCCCATTTCCCTCTCGTCGCGGCATAAAAATCCCGGTTCCTTGCTTTCTTGAAGTGTCGTCGAGCCGGGCTCGCCATTCCCTCTTAAAGTGGACTCTTCTGCAATTTGATATCTGACGTCGACAAGGGGACCCACCGGGTACCTTTTTTTTTTTTTCTTGAGCACGCTCCAAGCTTTCCCGCGCTCCCCAATTTTTCCTCGCGCTTTCTTTTTTCCTCTGCGCGCCGCCCCTTCTCATAATGCGAATTGCCCGGCTCCCTATCGACGCGGTCTTCATTCGGGTTGGCTGACACTGGGCTTCTCGCCCCGTCGCCCCTTTGCGATTCTGGGTTTCCTGATTCGTCGATTTGCTCGATCTGAGTCTCCTGTAGGGCCTTGGCGCTACTGGGTCCTGTAGCTGTCGCTATCGACTTGCCGTTACTAGTCTCCCGCGACTACCTAGTTACTCTTCCACCACCAACACCTTGCTGATCGTCTCCTCGAGGGCGAGCAGGAGGGTCCTCTGAACGCGCCGTGTCTGGTTTTTTCTAGACGAGCGGAATTGGCTCCTTTCGCCTCCGCTCACGCCAGCACGTCGGTCCCACCCACTTACAACAGCTTCGCGATCGCCATCTAAGATGTTCGACACCTTCGGCCTCTGGCTCTGGGGCCAGGTCAAGGCCATCAAGCCGTCCTTCATCGGCAAAAACCCGCACTTCAACTTCATCTCCGCCCACTACTGCTGGATCCTGGGCATGAGCATCATCGCCTCTGTGCTGATCTACGGTGGCGGCAAGGGCAACCTCCCCTACATCGACGCCCTCTTCTTTGGCTGCGGCGCCAACACCCAGGCTGGACTCAATACCGTCGACCTCAACACCCTCAACACTTTCCAGCAGGCCTCCATCTATGTCTTCCCCATGCTCTCCGGCCCCATTACCCTGCACGGCTTCGTCGTCTTCCTGCGCCTGTACTGGTTCGAGAAGCGCTTCCAACACATCGTCCGAGAGGCCCGCCACCGCCGCTCAACGCTCTCGCGCTCCAAGTCTAAGGCTGACCTATCGCGCGCCGAGCGTGGCGTTGGCGGGCGCGTCATCACGGTGCTTAGAGAGACCGGGAATCGCATCACGAACGACGGCATGATCATCGCCCCGAAGGCTGTGAATCCGGAGGCGAGCGGCGCGGTTACCGACAGCTCGACCGACTCGACGCGGCGCGCGAACGGGGATGGGGTTGGTGGCAGCAACGGGGACTCAGATTCTGACCAGGCTGCCAGCAATACGGTCACGCCGCACCAGAACACCATCTCCTTTGCGCCGACTGTCACCAGGAGCGATGGCGCACAGGCGCAGCTTACCAAGTTCCCGGACCACCAGACGGACGACGACATGCCGGTTCTCGAGCGGAACAGGGACACGCGGGACGAGGTGCTCCGCATTCCTAATCCGCGGGATGTCGAGCGCGGCATGGGTCCCAAGCGACTTGAGGCCGGGGATGACGCCGATGGCGACGACGGCGATAACCAACGACAGGAGGACCCGGCGGAGGTTCTCAGGCGCAGAACGCCGGCCGTGATCATCAAGGAGCCTGCTCGTAGGCCGAACACCTCGCAGGAACAGGAGCAGCTGGACGGCATAGGCGAAGAAGCGACGGCCATCAGACACACCCTGGGACCCCTAAAATTCCGAAAGCCGCGGATCTTCCAGTCGGGCGACAAAATCAACCACCACGACACCGACGAGTCCGCCCGGAACACGCGCTCCAAGACCATCGAGCGGGTGCGCTCAGTGTTGGGGCGCGACAAGGTCAACGACATGCCGTACCTCAGCTGGACGCCCACGCTAGGCCGCAACTCGCAATTCCACAACCTGACCCTAGAGCAGCGCGAGGAGCTGGGCGGCATCGAGTACCGCTCACTCCGGACGCTGGCGCTGATGTTGGTGTGCTACTTTTGGATTATCCAGCTGTTCGGCCTGGCGTGCCTGCTGCCATACATCCTGAAGAACGATACATACGGCAGATTGGTGGAGGAGGCCGCCACGACGCGCACTTGGTGGGCCTTCTGGATGTCCAACATGCTCTTCATGGACGTGGGGCTGAGTCTCGTGCCCGAAAGCATGGTCCCGTTCCAACGGTCGGAGTTCATCATGATGATCGGGTCGTTCCTGATCATTGTGGGGAACACGGGCTTCCCGATCTTCCTGCGTTGCATCATCTGGCTCATGTCCAAGATCGTGCCCCGCGGAACGGGTCTCTGGGAGGAGCTCATGTTCCTGCTGGACCACCCGCGGCGTTGCTTCACGCTTCTGTTTCCCTCAAGCGCGACGTGGTGGCTCTTCTTCGTACTGGTGGTGCTAAACATCGTCGACGTGGTGTCCTTCCTGGTGCTCGACCTCCATAATCCCGTGGTGGAGGACCTCCCCTGGAACATCCGCATCGTTGACGGCATCTTCCAGGCATCCTCCACTCGGACGGCCGGCTTCTCCTCGCTGCCCTTGAACCTCATCCACCCGGCGGTGCAGACGTTGACCATGATCATGATGTATATCTCTGTCTATCCCATCGCTATCTCCATACGCGGCACCAACGTCTACGAAGAAAGGTCTCTCGGCGTCTACGGCGAACCCGACGAGGACGAGGCACAGTCCTGGCACAACGACACGGCCTCCTACATCGGCACGCATTTACGGCGCCAACTGTCCTTCGACCTGTGGTTCGTCTTCCTTGGCCTCTTCATCCTCGCTATCACAGAGGGTGGCAAGCTCGCGCGCAAGGAGTTCAATATGTTCGACGTGCTCTTCGAGGTCGTGTCCGCGTACGGCACCGTGGGCTTGAGTTTGGGGTACCCCAACGTCAACGCCTCGCTCGTCTCGCAGTTCAGCACGGGCGGCAAGCTGGTCATCATCGCCATGATGATAAGGGGCCGCCACCGCGGCCTGCCCTACGGGCTCGACCGTGCCATCCTGCTCCCCAGCGAATCGCGTTTCACAAGCGAGGGCGCCGAAGGCTCCTCGCTGCCTATGGACCGCACGCCCACCCGCGCCTCCGCCGCCTCGGGTGTCTCCACCGGCGTAGCGAGGACGGTTACTAGGACGATGACGCGGAGGACCTCGAATTCCGCGGTTCCGAGGAGCGAAAGGCCGAGCACGAACTTCATCTCGCAGATCTTGCAGCCTGGCCCCACACTGCCGCCTAAGATCCACAGGACGAGAACGGCAGAGTTGAGGAGGGCTGCGTCTTGGGACGTTGGGGGGGAGGATGAGGACGAGAATGTAGACGGGAGGTCGGTTGAGAGGGCGAGGACGGGGGATGTTAGTGGCGGGGGGGTGGAGGTTGAGGGGGAGGCGCATGTTGAGAGGGCGATGACTACGGCGGATGTGCGCGGGGTGTAGGACTTTCGGCGCATCAGCTGGTAGTGTTCGGTCCAGAAGGGGCGGAATCCAGTTCCGGTAGTATTTGTTTTCGTTTCTGTGCCCCCTTTATTTCTTTTTGGCTTTTGTATTTGGTCTTTTTTTGCTTGGCTTGTTAGGGAGCGTACAGCAAGCACGGCGAAGGGAGTATCGGTAGAATCTATGGTGTGGAGAGTGATCATATGGGTAGGAATAGACGGGTTTTCTTCAGCGTTATACTCATAGATTGTAATTTCTTATTAAGAAGGGACAGAAGACATCTTCAATATTCTCTGGACGGAAACGTTGCTATACATTAACAGTCACACCAGTGCATGCTGTCGTTTGGCCATGGCTCCGCAGGCTACATGGAATTTCTCTGTTGCTGCCGAGCATCCCATTTTCTGATTCCTCTAAAAATTCGGTCACGTGATATGCTACTACCACCACCCTGTGCCACTTTTTGGTGCGGGCATCCAAATCCGTAACACAACTGGATAGCATCAAAGCAAGACATTGATGGGTGCAGACTCCACCTAGCAGCATGACAGAGCGACGACGCTCTCTCTCGTCGAGCCGGCCACAAGTCTATTAACTACGGCTGTTACCATGTATCTAGGCGGCCTTTCTTTTCCATACTCTTCAGCATCTAAATCAAAAACCATCATAAGGCATACTTACGACCAATCGTGTTTTGAATACAACGCTCAATACCGAATACTCTCTTTTCTATCCTCTTTCACTGTTCCTTTCGCTTCTCTGAAACTCCATTTTCGCTCTATTAGACGCTTTGGGCCCACGTCGCCCTCAGCAAAACCTTCAACCAGGCAGACCTCAATGCTATTAACTCTCAATTGTTCATCCACTACTTTCGATGTGTCTCATGCTACTCAACATTATAGCGCCAGGAGGCCGACCGCTTCCCGCACAAGTGTGCGAAGCTCTGTTACTGAAACTTGGCCTGGGTAAGGCCAGTTGAGACGGTCTAAGAGTTGGCGACATTGTATGCCTACGAGGAGCGTTAGTAAATTTAAAGCCCAGGTGGAAAAAGAAAGGGAGACATTAGAAGAAGCCAGTACCGGTCATATGCGATATATCATTTGCTGTGGCCGGAAAGTTGGGGATGGGCTGCCCAATAAGCACTGGAGGATTGTTGCCTGGGACGATGTTGAACAGAGGTGTTAGAGCCCCCATCGCATGGGTTACCCGTGCGTTTTGCATTCGAGCATGGACATTCGAATTTCTATTCAAGAGCAAGCTTTAGCAGGAGTTCATATCAGTCAAGATCGAGTAAAGTCTTACGCAGCGCGGGTCTCGGCGCGGAAATCGGCCATCTCAGCGAGGGTCTCGGCGCGGAAATCGACGATCTGTTGCTGAAGTTGGGCGATAGGGATGTTGATAGAGCGAGATACCTCGATATTAAGCTGCTGCTGATGTCCATTGTATGCCTGAGCGGCTTGTATGATATTATTTCCTTCAGCAGCCATTCCAGCGACGGCAGCATTGAGGTTGGCGATGTTCGGTGGCTGATGCTGTTCGTCGGCCATGACGGCTGTCCTGCTAACAAATTGGAAGCAGTATTAGATGCTCTGTTGGTCAGGGTGTTCAGTGACAAGGGTGTGTGGTGGGCCTCGTGGCCGAGAGAGCGTGGTGTGTTTTGTTTACTCCGGTCCGTCGGAATGGGACCGTGGTCCGTGCGTTAAGTGTGGAAGTTAAATTTTGGGGGTGCTTTTGAGGGCAGCAAAAATGCACCCATTCACCACCCTAAAACAGCACCCTGGGCAGCCAAACAAAACTTCATTGTGGAAATATTGGGCTGCGCAAATATGTACTGCTCTGGTGATGTGTGCTAGACGCTGGCAGTGTCCAAGCACGGAGACTCGGTAGACCCCTAATAAAAAAATCTGGCGAGTAGAAGGTCTATTCCCATATTATACACTATCAAACAAACCAAACCCCAAATCCTACACTTCATCCCTCAAAAACCGTCCCCAGATGTTTTCCACCGCTCGAGCTCCTAAGCTTACTCCTCTCCCTCTTCCACGCCCAAACAAGATGATCCACGCTGCCCATGTCATGCTTCTTCTTCCGCAAGTACGTCAGCCTCGCCCTCCTCGCCCTCTTGGGCCGCCTCCAGACAACATCAATTCCCACCACGCTGGGCGCGTAGATCTTGAACCACATCTCCACGCCGACCTTCATGAGCTGGCCGCGTAGCTGGATGGCTGTGTCGACTCCTCGGCGGCGGATCTGCATCAGGGCTCCCGCAAAGGGCTCGCCAGTGCGGGTGGTAACCATGAGAACGTCGCCGACCTTGGCGCGGTCGCGGCGGGACTTGGAGAAGAGGGCGGTGCGGGCGCCGGTGGGGTCGAGAGTTGAGAGGGACGTGGTTGTGAAAGGTGGGAGAGGGTCCTTCGGGGTGGGACGCGGGGTGGAGGTGTAGACGGCGAAGGGGGTCTGCTTGTGGGCGTTCGGCTTGACTGGTGGATTTGTTAGTGTTGAGAGGAATGAGAGAGCAGGTTATAGGGTATTGGGTGGGTGGGC
>JAMBUN010000107.1:0-57888 GCA_030271035.1 Microascus cirrosus
AAGAAGGAAAGGCCTTGGAACTGGGTACGTTCGCCCCCCCCCCCCCCCCAAAAAAAGGCGTCCGGCGATCAAGAGCTTGCTCTCCTCGGATTCCCGCCTCCCTTTGCCCGCCTTGTAATGCCTCACTAAGGCCTTCTGCTCAGCTGTGACTAACGCATTTGATAGCTGGCAATCGATGGCACTTGGACTGCTTCCGATGCAACACCTGCGGGACTCTGCTCGACTCCGATGCGAACCTCCTCCTCCTAGGCGACGGCTCCCTCATTTGCAACAACTGCACATACAGCTGTACAGCATGCGGGAACAAGATCGAGGACCTTGCCATCCTAACAGGCGATCAGGCATTTTGCGCGACCTGCTTCCGGTGCCGGAACTGCAAGAGGAAGATCGAGAACCTCCGCTATGCGAGGACGTCACAGGGCATTTTCTGCATGAGCTGTCACGAATCGCTGATGGCGAGAAGAAAAAAGAGGTCCAGAACCAACCAAGCTAAAGCACGCGACAAGGATACGCCTCCTATGAGTACCGAGAAATCGCTGCCCGCCCTGCCCCCTAGTGCAATACCTCCAGGAGCCTTCTCGAGCGATCCTGCCGAGCAGGAATCCGATACACCCACAGAGCTGTCTCCAAGGCCACGGCAGGGGTATAGCCAGAGCGGCTCGTCAAGAAGCACGTCCAAACCCTCTCGATCTCCTGAGCGACCCGCCGCCGACTCGGCCCAAAAGGACTCTTTGAGTATACCTAACAATAACTACCGCAACAACCGCAACTCACATGTGTTCATGCCGAATGATGCCGGATCGAGAGACTCCGAGGCTTTCTTTATCCCTTTGGCCCTCGATCCCAGCCCTGTGATCAGTCCGGATCCGAAATCGACCTCCGACACAAAGACCACCGGCGATAAGGATTACTTCGGCTCCACAAAGCCCTCGTCTCCCGAGACCAAGGTAGACTCTCAGGCGTCTACGCCCCATATCGCATTCCAGGAGAAGCCTAGGCAGCCTGAACAGGACCTAAAGACCCGACACCCGACCCGCAAGTCTTCCAAGTCAAACCGGACTGGTGGCTCTGGTACTGCGCAGAAGCCCGCCATTTCTTCTGATGATCGTCCTCCGAGGACGTCAAGCAAGGCTTCCGCGGCCAATGATGACTTCAAGCTCCAGGAGGCGCCACGAGGCAAGAAGCCGCAGCCTTCGCGCACCAGCTCCCTGTCGTCCAGCGGTCAAGAATCGGCACCCGCTGCCAACGCTGGCAGCACGCCCAACCCACGTAACGATAGCCTCCAGATACACACCGATGCGTCGGGCACCCGTCGTTCGTCTCAAGACTCACGGAAGCGTTCAGGGGAGGCAATTCTGGAGCGATCAGACTCTCTACGTAACGATGTTACATCTCCAGCAGCATCGAAGCCTATCGTCCGCAAGGAGGTCCCGCAGCAAGCATCTCGTACTAGTGAGTTTGTCCCTGAGTGTGCTCTCTTTGGATGTGTGTTTTATAGTGAGACTAACATGAATCACCACCTGCAGCCAACAAACACCAGGCCACTCCCTCGGCAGATGATACATCGAAAACAAATGCGGGCCACGCGTCCAAGAACACCTACATGGCACCACGACAAGCCCCGGCCCCACCAGGCCAAACCATCCAAACCACCCAATCGTCTAAACAGAACAAGGATTCTGATGAGGCTACCTCGCCAAAGCTCAGATGGAGTGCTGGAGGCGAATTTAGCATGGACGAAGACATGGCCAGGATTCTGGGGACCGACGAGGGCTCCTCGTCTATCTTGCGCCGCGTATCAAATGCCGTTAGGCATGGGCGGAACAGCGAATCAGAATTTAGTCAACTCCAGGGACGTACGGGTCATACGAGGAGCGCCAGCGAGGCAACTCGTGCGACGGCTTCCTCACCCAGTTGGCCACGAAGCCCCTCCGCTGAAGACGCTGCCAATGGCCATTCGCGCGAAATCAGCAATCCAATGAGCCTCGCGTCGCCAAGCGAAGACCCGGCGTTCCTGAAGAGGCAACTGAGGACTTCTGAACAGCGGGTGGCAGAGCTAGAGCGCCAGTTCAGGACGGATGAGGACCTTGTGCAAATGAACAAGAAGCTTATTGAGAAGCGCAAGACGGTGTCTGTCCTGGATACACAGACCGAGATTATGATCCAGCAGCTTGAGGTCCTTGCCGGGTACGTGGAACGG
The DNA here is from genome assembly GCA_030271035.1 of Microascus cirrosus. Classification (NCBI taxonomy): domain Eukaryota; kingdom Fungi; phylum Ascomycota; class Sordariomycetes; order Microascales; family Microascaceae; genus Microascus; species Microascus cirrosus. The sequence goes on from JAMBUN010000107.1 coordinate 2,201, forward strand.
GCAAAGGAGGCCAAAAAACCAGTCGACCCGCGCGAACTAGAGGATTCGGCTATCAAAGAGTTCGTTCAGAAGCTTGACAGGGTTAAGCAGGCGATGTCTGCTGCGATCGAGCAGCTCCACCAGGAGCGAGACGAGCTCATCGAGGAGAAAGATCAAGCGATGGCCGATAGGGACAAGGCTCTTCTTGAATTCGAGCAACTCTCGTCGAAAAACGCTCAGCTTGCGGATATGAATAATGAGATGACCCACCAACTCCAGGAGCGATTCAGGTCACAGATGGGCAATGATACCAAGGCTGCCAACGGATTAGGTATCTATCCCCAGAGGGGCTCGTCTACGTCGGCCATGCCGTCCGACTCCGTCAGCATAAACACGGCCACCACGGTTGTCCCGACCGAGACCGAGGAGCCCATCGTCGAAACTGGTCCTACCGTTGTCAACATTAGGAAGGGTCAGGTGAAGAAGTTCAATTGGAAGAAGGGTTCCAAGAGCCTCGCGCAGAACGTGACGAAGGGAGTCAACAGGGCTGTTGGGGCATTCCAGGAGAGAGAACGGGTCCAAACTCACGGCGGTGCTAGTGGTGACAGTATTGGGCTCCCATACAATATGACCGTCACGCAAGTGGAGCAGATGCCCAGCCCGCTCCCTTCCAACAGCCAGGGCGGCCAGACACCGTCAAGTGCGAAGCAGGCGGAACGGCAGGGCTTCGGGTTCTTCGGCAAGCGAGCCCACACCATGCCGAAGAACCCATCGTCGGGTAACCTAGCGGTGGCTGTGCCGGATGCGTCCACGACACTTTTCGGGTCCGAGCTCACCGAGCGTGCTGACTTTGAGCGGCGCCAGATCCCGTCCATCGTTACACGCTGTATCGAGGAGGTAGAGCTTCGTGGCATGGACATGGAGGGCATATACCGGAAGACGGGCGGCACTTCGCAGGTGAAGATAATACAGGACGGATTCGAGAAATCTGACGACAACGACATCTCCGACCCGGACATCGACATCACTGCCGTTACAAGCGTCTTGAAGCAGTACTTCAGGAAGCTTCCGACCCCGCTGCTGACGTTTGATGTCTACGAGCGGGTTCTCGAGTCTAACGGTATGTTTTCCCCGGCGAAAGCTATATGGGAAACTCGGTTGTATGAGGATGGTGCTAATTTGTGTAGCGATTGCGGACGAGTCAGATCGCGGCGCGCACTTGCGGAAGACTTTCTCCACGATGCCGCAGCAGCACCAGGATTGTCTGGAGTTCCTCATGTTCCACCTTACGCGTGTGGCCAAGCGGGAATCCGAGAATCTAGTGAGTTCAGCCATGCCTATATTTGGCTTGGAATTACGCCTCTAACCAATGGTAGATGTCGCCCAAGAACCTGGCTGTCGTGTTCGCGCCGACCATAATGCGTGATCACAGCCTCGAGCGGGAGATGACGGACATGCACGCCAAGAACCTTGCGGTGCAGTTCATCATTGAGAATGTGGAGAGCATATTCATCGACTAAAGGATCGCCCCCTCCCTTGTTTATACTCTTTTGGGTGCTTATTTGTTCTGCATCGTTGGAAGTATTCAACATCTCTTACTCTACGATTCTTGCATCTCTTATTTCGGTTCTCTCAGCTGGCGCGTTACTTTTGTATAAGGGCATGGGGCTTGTGTGTTTGGATCCATTTGGTTACCGAGGGGGTGAGAAAGGTGTTCTTTTCTACTTGGGGAGGTTCAATGATATCCCTGGTTCTTGCGCCATTGACTTTATTTGGTGGAGTGGATGGTGTGTCTAGTGTGTTGCCGTACGTTTAGGGTTGGTTATACGTGTTAGCGGGGCCTACGGACATTCCTGACGCCAGTTGATCGTCTTCATCCCGTCTCCAGTTTGGGAATATCTTATTCTGTATCTGGCGTACTTCCAAGGCCTGTACTTGAGGGTTTAGAAAGCGATCGAGTGACCCTGTAGGACCGTGAGAGGACGCCCTACGCCTACTTAGGTCTTTCAAAAGATTCCCATTATGATTATTGCATTCAACGCTGCAGGAAATGATGATGCCAAACGCCCTTTTCACGCCGCCGCCCTCTCCCAGAACATTGCCCCACACCCTTCCCAGTTCCGATCTATGACTTCCCCATCATCCTCTTCACCTTCTCTAGCAAAACCTCGCTCTCTCTCCCCAGCTTCCTCCGCCCGTCGGGCCCCACCTCCCTCGCCTTGGCGGCCACGCGCCTGAACCGCTGCCGCTCTTTGACCCTTCTCTCGCGCTCCTCGCGACGCCGGCGGAACTCGGCCTCGAGCGCCTCACGCTGGGCCTTGCGCTTGGCGGACTCCTGGATGGAGCGGTCGAAGTAACCGGGTCGCTTGTGGAGGTTCTTTTGGCGGGACGGGTGGACCTGCGGGTCTGGCTCCGGGAAGTCCCTGGTCTCGTCGGAGTCGGCTTTTTTCGGGGGTTCAGTATATTTGTGTGAGGGCTCGGCTGGCGCTTCTTCGGTGTCGTGGATGGGGTCTTCAGGTTCTTCTTCCGCCTCTTCAGGCTCGCTCTCGGAGCCAGACGATTCGGCGTCCGGGGCGGGCTTCGTGCTGGACTTCTCTTCCTCCTTCTGCTCTTGGGCCTTGATCTTTGCGTAGGCTTTCTTCACTTTTGCGCGGTGTATGAGATCCTTTTTCTTCTTCTCAACTGCAGAGCACCTCGTTAGCGACAGGTTTTACTCCTTGCCCAAACACCCATTGCGGAACGGGGGCGAACCACGGTGTGACTTACTCTTCCGCTTCCAGGGCCCGTCGGGGAGATGCTCCGGCCCAACGCGGAAGCCCTTCCGCTTCTTTGCGTCCGGAGTGGTTGCGTCGCGTGTGTCCCTTTGGCGTTTTTGGCCCATTTTGGAGGTGGTTCTTGCGGTGCAAGTGTTTCGCGCATCACGATCTCTCAAGGTCGAGTCGGTGGTTTGGAAAAATGAACGGGAGTGGGGCGGGTAATGCTCGGCGGAGCGATAAGATAAGCGCCATCCCGCTGTGGGGAACATAGGACGGAACGGGGAGGGCAATCGAACGCCCGGGACTCCACTTACAGCCCCTGGATGGTTGTGTTGGTTTTAGTCGCAAGGCCGTCAAGGAACTTCAAGTTTAGACGCAACAACTTCCGATTTGTTTCCGAGTCCTTTTATAATACACTGACCAATTCTCTCGTAGTTAAGAGCCAAAAGGCCTACAGGAGGCTAAGAGACACACATTTAGTCCAATAATATACATTCGATCCCGGTACGGGTAAGAACTAAGAATGGGCCCCTAGAAGAATGCTCGGTAAGCATCTCAAAATATGCTAGGATGATCCTTTGGGTGAGATGAGATCCCACTTGGATTCGCCTATCTCATAATTCTACGCCTATTCGTATCTCAGCTACGCACAGCATCCCAGACGGCAGCCCCTAACCGGGATTCATTCAGGGGGGATAACCTACGCAATCATTATGTCACAAGAGCCTACCAGTGACGCATATGGACTGCTTACTTGGGGTATACTAAGGTAAAGGAAGGATACACGTACTTGGCCATGCTTTATCAAAAGCTCCCTCGGACCCACTACGCAGTATTCATAAACAGCACGTTCTCATGGAACCCGCCCCCAACACCACCAGTGAAGCAGAAAAGATCAAAGAGCTTGTGACATTCCTTGACATATATTGCTATGAGATTTGGGCCGAGCTTGACGCGTCGCATAGCGGGGGAGAGGGAATTGTTGGAAAGAAATAAAAGACCAATTGTTCGAACTGGGTTGAATAGTGGGTGGATTACTGGCTGTGAATATAACGCGCTCGTGTAGTCGAGTAGCAGCAGGAGATGGTTCAGGGGCGAAGCAGGCGGGTGCATACACGGAGTCCAAGTCGGCAAAACCGTAGCCTTCCAAGAAGCCTCATATGGTCCGTCTTTCGAAGGTCCGGACGAAGCATGCTTATTTCCTATACCTAGCACATGCCCCTAATAATGTATGTTGGTGCTATGTGTCGTATATTGGACCAACCCTGGTCTAATCCTTTGGAATGGACCTCCTAGGTCGAGACGTTTAAGGCCATGTGACAAGTCAAGCGCTCCAAGTAATAATAGACTGTCATGGACGCTTTTTACCACCCAGGAAAGAGTCAAATGTAAGAATTTGGGAGGCTAGATTTTCCGGGTCTGTCCTGGAGGGGCGAGAAGGAAAGAGTGTATTCGTTTCTAAGCAGAACTACTTGTTTTCAATACCACCATACCTTTCTTATCGCAACTGCTCATTCACATGGAACGCACAACCAACTGCTGCTCAGAGATCTATAATGGAAGAGCACACACACTTGACCCGAAATTCGAGGTTGGTGAAGTCAGTCTGATTTTTTTTAACCATCCAATTTTCACAGTTTTCTTTGTTAGGATTGAAGCCGCTTATGACTTCAAACCTGGCGAGGCGGAGGAGGCCGAGATAACGGACTCCACCCACGAAATCGACACAACCACTGCTTCAACAATAGCCAACTATTTCCGCGAAGGCATGACGTGTTCAGATCCCTCGTTTTAGTATGACAGAGCCACAGCGCACTCTATGATGGGTGGTATGAACTACCAGGTCTAACTTTGATTCGAAGGCGGGGTCAAGTGAATCGCACGGATACGAAGATTCAACTCAAGGACCCCCTCCTTCACTTCGTGGTTATATCATAAAGAGCGGTTGCAACCCTGCACTTTCTCGAGGGAACTAGCGTGCCATTCCCCAGAGTGTTGGAGTTGGCTACATCCGGATAAAAACTGCCTGGAAAGCCCTTCATTATAAGAAGTTGCGAAGTTCTCATGAGATCTTCAACTCACAGAGTCAGACCCATCAGTCATCCTTTTTAGAAAACGAGAATAATACAAGATAAACAGGACAACAACTTGAATTAGATTATCCATGAGGTTCCGTATCAGGGTCTCAGTGGTATTGCGGTTTTGTTTTGGTACCCTTTCCGTTGAGTGTTAGGTCGGATCGATTTCCAACCGCTATTGGGAAGCCAGTGGGTTAGTAGTATGGGGCCTTTGATTTGGATACGAAGTATGGGTGTTGCGAATGGGAACAGCATGTAACTGGGTGTGCCTATAAGAGCGATAACTGCACATTAAACCCTCGTAGTTGTAACCAAATAGAGAACTATCTATTTGCGCCGACAAAGCTATTGATACAAAACCCAACTCCCTTTTTCTTCACTTACCGAAAGATCGTTCGCACTCCCTACCGGCCAATTTATACCGTGTGAGATCCTCCTGAGAGATCACATTGAACCGAACCTAGAGTTTGACCACCTTATACGTCGTGGAATTGTGAGGACGTCTCACATATAGATGTGAGTTTCTTTTACCATTCTCCCATAGATACTCAACTAGAAACAAGCCTGAAGAGGAAACACAAGAGCATTGTGCTGGTGAACGCGGAGTTTCAAACGGCTGATAGTAGTTGGAAGTGAGTGGATCGGACTTAACCGATGATTCACAACCGCAGGACCCACAGAGTAATACATATAATGGCGGGGAAGTTCCTGCTGACCACCAAAATGACTGTCAAAATCTCTCACGGAAGATGAAGCCTATTACCATGGAACACCCTGTAGTCGATCTCTTGAAGTCGCTGATGTCCATCGTCAGCACCAGCGAGCTCGAACACGATATCGGCGTATTTCTAGAACGACACCTCCGGACCCTAGGTTACACCGTTGAGCGTATCCCCATTGCACCCGGATCCACCCGCCACAATGTCTACGCATACCTTGGCTCCTCGCGCAAGACACGAGTGCTCATCACAGCACACATGGACACGGTACCACCGCATATCCCGCTAACCATCGACGGCGATATAATCCGCGGGAGGGGGTCGTCCGACGACCTCGGTCCGCTGGCGGCTCAGATCGTAGCAGCGGAGGAGCTGAGGAGGGAAGGCAAGGTCCGGGAAGAGGGGGATATCGGGCTGTTGTTTGTGGTGGGCGAGGAGAATGGCGGCCATGGAATGATTGCCGCGAATGATATGGGGCTCAGCTGGGAATCTGGCATATTCGCAGAGCCGACGGAGAGTAAGCTTGCAAAGGGCCACAAGGGACAGGTTGCCTTCGAAGTGATCGCCAAGGGTATCGCTTGGTAAGTTCATTATGTGGGGCGAGAACCTATGAGGAAGTGAGGTTAACAGTTCGCCACCCAGTCATTCGGGGTATCCTCATCTCGGAAAGAGCGCTACGTCCGCTCTCCTTGCAGTGTTGAACGACCTCTCTGCGGCCACATGGCCGGAATCAGATCTCCTCGGGCCCTCCACATTCAACGTAGGAACCCTTGAAGGCGGGGAAAAGCACAATATAGTCGCACCATCAGCTAAGGCCCTCTGCGAAGTGCGCATGGTCTCCGACCTGCCCGGCGTCAAGGCCAAGGTTGAGGATATAGTCTCGCGGCACCCGGATGTGGAGCTGAAGTTCGTCTTCGAGTACCCCGAGGCTCTCTTGGACTGGGATATCGACGACTTCGAGGCCGCTCCCGTGGCTTTTGGGACGGACGTCCCTCGCCTAAAGCGCGAGTGCTGTGGTAAGAGGGTTCTATACGGGCCAGGGTCGATACTGGTGGCGCATGGACCGGACGAGTATATCCGTGTCCGGGAGTTGATTGAAAGCGTCGCTGGATACAAGAAGTTAGTTCTTCACTTCCTCGCGTGAGGATACCAAGATCATAAGATTATCATGGAAGCGCGTAGAGAGTCTAACTGGCGTCGCCAGTTTGCGGGATAGGCAACGCTGCGTGCCTGACATGGCGGCGATTCAGTGGACAGTATTTCACTTCGGAATGTAGAGTAATTTATTCCTGCTAAAGAATTGCAAGTTCCGAGGCAGATACTAGCTTCACGTGGTTTCGGGTGTCAACGCACTGGTCAAACTTCTTAATTGAAGCTCGAGTAGGCACTGTTCCGCGATAATTCACACACGATACTTGATAACAGAGTCAACGTACGGATCGAGGTTAAGTTATATCGGACGGTGCGGCCGAACCTTCAAGTTATACCATCCTGGAGTCCCCACTTCAGCTTCTTCACGACGAAACACTTCCCCAGAGCTCCTACCTGCACCAACCTCCTGCACTCTTCCCCAGCAGCACATTCGCAGCTTAGATCAAATCCATCGCCAAAACCACTCCCTCCCCCCGATCCACAGGGCATTCTGTCTTCCCCAGACAGCACTTCAGATTAGTTTGATCGGCTCTGTCAACCGTTATGAATCCTGAACAACGCCCCTGGCACGTTGGAATGGAGTCTTCCCCGCTCCCCTCCCGCGGGTGGACAATGTTCCAATGGGGAATCCCCAGAACGCTTTTATGCGGGATCCCACGACTACTGCGGACGATCGGGCTTCGCTCTCCAAGTTTCTAGTCATCCGGCCAGTTATAGAGGGGCTACCTTTGCAATAGGCGACAAAATCCGTCTGGAATCCCATCCGTAGCAAGCTTCCAACGATGCCTGGAGATGATATTGAGAGGTAGAACATCTGACACTTCGAGACTGGGAGACCAATCCTGGATGGAGAGGGCATTGACGTTGTGTCGGACGACCCCTCGTTTGTTCCGAACATGGAAATATTGAATTACCAATGGGACGTACTGAGAAAGGCCCGTCTCCAGCGCGGCCAACGCGCCCGAGGATCCTTCGTGGGACCCCGACCCGGACAAATTGTTCCTAGGGACGGCCGTTCCCATCGACATGACATCGCCAGAGATGAGCCGCTCCCAACAGGGACCTCGCGCCTTCGCACTAGAACTCGAAGTGAGCAGTCTCCGCGACGAAAAGCCGAAAGATTTCCTCCCTTAGAAGGGGACAAAGCCGCAGGGAACAAAGTAGCCCCCACTTCAGAGCATGTCGAAAGTAGTGGTATTAGCAGGGCGCTCCACGCGACAGAGGCTGAAGGCGAAGATTCGCAAGTCCTTTCCGACTATTCCTCGCCGGAAGAAGGGCGTATCTCAAGAGGGTGCAGGCCACGAGGCTTAACTTTGTGTGTACAGTCGTTTTTCGGGGCACTTCTTGACATGGCAAACGCGATGGTTGGGTTTGCTTGCCTTATCCCCCATTGCCACAGTTACGTGTGACTGGGTCTGTCGGGTCCCAACTCTGGCCATGCTGGTACTGGTTTCCTCGTGGCGCTAAACTGCCCAATTTGGGTTGCAGGGTGCATTAGGAAAATATGCCTGATGTGCTGGAGCACCGAAGCGATTTGTTAATTAAGTGCATGCATATTTCGGCGCATGCGTGGGACCCACCAAGGGGCCCCACTTGAGTTTCCATCCTCTGAGGACCTCTTTGGCAGTCATGTGCAGCACATTTTGGGGCCTCCTTCCGCAGATTGCAGGCGGTACTTGCAATCATATGTAATTCTTATTTGTATTGGGGGCTTTGGCCTGATCCGGCGTTTTCCATCACGAGATCCTCGGGGAGACGAGCTCACGTCGTTTCTCCCTCATTTAACCCGCCCTGGATTGCCAGCTGGGCTCGTTCCTCATTCGCTCGCCCGAACCGAGCAACCACTGAAACGGGACCCCTGCGAAACCGGCCTGGCATCCACACGTCTCCAGTCATTGGCGGGTCCTTATGACGTCCCTCGCTTCATTCTCTCGTGCCACTCCGCGCATCCCGCCGGCCCCAAAAAAGCACGAGCAGCCACCGCCAGCCGGATCTGTCTCAAGCCACAATGAGAGAATAAAGAACAGGCCTTTCCCCCCAGTCATGAAATTCCGCAAACTCCCGCCCACTAAGCCGAGCGTCAGCCGTGAACGTTGCTGCTCTTGAGCCGCGCTGCAGCACCGCCTGCTCCGTGGTTTGAGAGCCCCAGCCGCGAGCACGATACCATCATGCCCATCTTCCAGAAGGACCTTGAGCAGGAGCCGTCGCAAAGCCTCGGCGGCCTCGCCTTCCCACATGAACCGGCGGCGTCCGATAGGCCCCAGCGAGCGTCGCCCGAAGCCACTTCCCCGCCTATAGACATCCAGACCCTCCGCCGAAAACTGTCAGAGGAGAGCATCCGAACTGACCTCTGCGATGGGCCCTTGCTCGACAGCCCAGCGCCCGCCACTCCGGAGGAAGGCTCTAGGCCCTCGTACGGTCGCGCCGAGCTTATCGAGAGGCTAAAAAGAGGTCAGAGTCCGACCTGGTCCCCAGACCGCCATGACAGTCTTCGTGGCGACCACCGGTCGTATCCTTACGATTCCTTGCTCGCTCATTCCCACCTCGAGTCCATCCTACACCCGACACCGCCAGATCCTACCCCAAAGAGCCCTCGGAACCGCTTTGACTCTCCGACTCTTCTCCCCGCCGCCCAGATAACGCCTGAGAAGGGCAATACAAGTGAAGACGAGCGGAGGCTAAGGGACGGACTTACGATCGAGCGGCCGAGGTCGGCCCTGCACTCGGGGGACTTTACACAGATCGAACGCAGTCGAAGAAGGCGTGCCGAGGAGGAATCTGCTACGGGAGACCATGGCCATAATCAAACCGCGACCCCCAATTTCTGGGTAGCTGACTCTCCCCCGAGGCCGCGAGCCCCCTTTCCAGGCCAGCAGACCCCCGCACCCCCGAGGATAGATGACTTCAGATCGGTGCCTTCGTCTCTCTCCTCGTCGCTATCTTCCAGTTTCGTGTACAAGCCGCCGACTAGCCCTCTGGTCCAGTCCGAGAGCAACGAGGAGTTAGATATATCTCTGCCTATGACCGGCATTGACCTAGATTCCCAGTCGCCTCCGGGCTTTAGGAACCGGACCTTCCGCTCTGATAGCTCACCCTCGCCGTTCCGTTTCCCTCTATCAAGGACCCCTGGACACCAGAGGACGCCATCCTTTCGCCGTGAAGGCACGCTCCCATACCAAGCTCACCAACCCCGCCGGTCCCTCACCTCAACACCGAACTTTAACCTCCAGAGTCTACATACCGGCTCACCCGTTACCCCAGCATATCTCCGCTCTCGTCGACCCTCACTCGGCTCCGATAGCTCGCCAATGCAGCACGCTTCCATGGTCGGCTCGTACGAGGAGAGCATTCTCCGCGGCCGCATGTCCACCACCCCTTCGAAGCCCATCGAATTCCTTGCACAGATTGGTGTCTTGGGCTTGGGGAAATGCAAGGCCAGCCTACGGTGTCCTGCGCACGTCACGCTACCATTCCCCGCGGTGTTCTACAGCTATCCTAGCGCCAACGCCGGGCCGGGTGAAGACGGGCCCAGCCCATATGTCGGGCAAATTGATCTTGAGAACGGCCTCGCGAACAACGAAACAGAAAAGCGATCGAAGCGAAAGATGCAAAGTCGGGCGGAAAGGGCGCAGGGTGATGATGGCGGAGACGATGCACGAGCGGAAAGGCAAGCGCAAAGACCATCTTGTCCGCGAAGGAGATCCGGATCTCCCAAGGCGCCCCCGGGCGGCAGCTACCGTATACCCGAAAAGGGGCGGATTCAAATCATCATCAAGAATCAGAATAAGACGGCCGTGAAGCTATTCCTTGTACCCTATGATCTCGCCGGCATGGAACCTGGCACCAAGACATTCATTCGCCAGAGGAGCTACTCTGCGGGACCCATAATAGAGGGCGTCCCACCCGCGCCGGACTCTGCGGATGAGAGGCCCGTCCTCCGCTATCTTGTCCATCTGCACATATGCTGTCCCTCGCGGGGCAGGTTCTACCTGTACCGCAACCTCCGCGTCGTCTTTGCCAACAGGGTGCCGGACGGAAAGTGCAAGCTGCGGAACGAGACGACGTGGCCGGAGCCACGGTTCTCACCGTACAAGGCCGTGCGCGTAATGCACCCGCCCGTCACAGCGCCAAGTCGTTCCGCGGCGATGTTGGCGGCTGAGAAGGCGTTTCGGAGGCGGAGCGCCGGTTATGCGGGCCAGGTACCTGTCTTTGAAGGTTTCCCTGGGATGTCATCGTTTGCGCGGCCTGTGGATCCTGTTCCTTTTAGGTTTCCAGGGAGTGAGAGGGGTAGTTCACAATCTGAGAGCCCTGGTGGTGAGAGCCATGGGAGCGTGGCGGTTGAGAAGGACGAGGAGAGGTATGAGAAGTTAAGGAAAGGGGATGTGGGATATGGTGGAAATGCATTCTTTACTGGTGGAGGGAGCCCCGGGGAGGAGGGGCTCCTGTCGAGGAGACTGAGAGGGCTTGAAATGCCAGAGGAGGAGCGATCTGGTGAAAGGTTTTAGGACATTGGGGACTTGCATTGTATATATCAGCCGTACCCCTTGTCGATATCATGCTTAAACGGAACGGTCAAGGGGAGTTGGCGTTTACCAGATCTGAATATAGAATACACCATTTACACTCAACGCGGACGTCTTGGAGGCGTCAGGAGCAGCGTCAGCCTAGAGTACGCTGAGACATCCGCATAAAGCTCAAACTTATCTTCACCCCACCTCGGAAGAGGTTCATCGAGATTCGCAAAAAGCAAATATCTTCTATTTCTAAGGGTGATTATACATAGATGCAGGCAACGATAAGAAAATCCAATGTACACGCGTATCCCCCTGACGTACATATACAAATACAGCCTGACCACACAAAAGACACCATGCGCCCCCATGTCCCGGTGGTGGAAAGGAGATCTCGAGCGAACCCCTCACCTGAGCTTCTTCCCTCTGCGTGCCTTGTGTCTCCGGCGCCTGGGATCCCGCTCGAACTCTTCAATCTCCTCCTCCTCCTCTTCGCCCTTCCCATCCTCTGACTCCGCGTCCTTCTCGGACTTCTCGTCCGCCTCGTCGCCAAAGAAGTTCTCAGTCGTCAGCGGCTCCTCCTTCAGCTCCTCGACGTCCACAATGCCTGCCTTCCGCATCCACTCCGCCCTCTCCTTCTCCCGGGCCTCCGCCTCGAGCTCCTCCCACGACCTCCTCTCTATCTCCTCCTGCTGCAGCGCTGCCAATGCCTTCCGCTGCTCCTTCTTCATTTTCCCTGTCTTTTTCTGCCTGGCCCTTCTCCTCCGCGGTGCTTGGTCTAGGACGTTTGTGATGGCTGCCCTCAGAGATGGTGGAAGACTCTTCTCTTTCCACCTGAGAGCCCGTTGCGGTTCCGACCACGTGCCTTCAGTCTCTCCTACATCACCCTCTACAGCCCTCTGGAGCTCTTCCGCGTGCCCATATTTACCCACAGCGCCTTCGGGACCCTGCACACCGTCATATGCGTTCTTCCAGTCTTCAGACTCGTCGAGCGCCTCCGCATCCCCGTGATCGTCGTCCCACTCCTCGGGCTCCTCTCGTCGCTCCGCCTCTACCTCGTCCACGTAGCGCAGCGTCCTGACGGCTAGAGATGATACGGGGCAGAACATGCCGAGCCACTCCTGCGAATTCCCGATCCACGAGTTCGTCTCCTCCATCTCGAGGTACGCTCTCGCCAGCTGCTGGAGCGTGTGGGCGTTGGGACGCAGATATCGCGGGTTCCTCCCGGGGTCGCGAATCCGCGGGGCGAGGGTGATACTTGTGCCTTTCAGCTTGCGCTGCTTCTGCATCCGCCGCGTCTTACGCCAGGTGTACATGTGCCGGAGGAACTCGCCTACAAGCCGGTGGTCGCTCCAGTACTGGCGCTCCTCAGGTGAGAGGGATGGGTCGTCTTCCGGCGGGGGTTTACCAGCTTCGGCTTCGTTCTCCACTAGCTCGTGCTCCTCGAGTAAGGCATCGTGCTTGTCCCACGCCGTGTGGCGCCGCCTGGCGTTTTTGAATCTCCGGAAGTGCCTCCACCCCGTCCAGTTGGGCATCAGCATCTGCTCGTTGAATTTGAACGCCTCCTTCCACCTCCCCATCGTCACCAGCGATTGGATCGCGTGGTTCCAGCTTCGTTGTCCAAGCATATAGCCCTGAGAGGTGATGTCGAAGATCATTTTGAGGAGGCCGTCGGCGTTGCCCTCCAGCGTCAGGACCTGCTGCATGATGCGGAAACCCTCATCTAGGCCGTATTGTGACCTCGGATGCACTTTTGGCGCCGTCCTGTAGGACGCCTCTACTCTGGCCATTCGCTGCTGAGCGCTATACTGATGCCGGTCCCAGAGGATCCGCCATAGGTCCTTGACCCGCTCGTGGTTACCATGCTGGAACTCCACTATCATAAAGGCGGTAAGTACGCCGTTCGGCAGGTGTCGCTCGGAATGCTTGTACTGCAGCGCGTCGAGATATACGGACGCGAATTCGTAGAGTGACTCGGCGTCACCGACCTCGGCTAGTGTAAAGGCTGCTCGCTTAATAGTTAGAGCGTCGCGGGATGGTCCTGGCCGTTCGCCCCTTTGCATGGCCTCCATATCAGAGTGTGCCGTCTGCCGATAAAGCTCGACAAGATCCCTTCCCGTCATCAGCTCGTTTTCCACGTCTGACGGCACCGGGTGTTCTTCCTCGCGCCGTCTCCATCGATAAGCCGCCTTGACTAGCAGGCTCATAGCACCCAGCGTCAAGGGCAAGCCTTCCTCCCTCATGCGGCGCGCAGTCACGTACGCCATCCGATAGACACCCATCTTCACCGCGGCAGCCATGACGGTCTCGAAGTGCTCCAAGGTGAGTCCCCGGATTCCGAAATCAGATGCTCTATTAAGCAGGCCATGAGCATCAAATCCACGCTTGGTTCGCCCCAACGCCTTCATGAGATGCATAAACGTCCCCTCGTCCCAGGGGATAGAGTTTTGAGCCATAACCTTCATGAGACCCCGCAGCTCGTGGAGGCGGTTGAGGGAAGCATAGACCTCCAGCATCGCATTGAACACTTCCGTGGTCGCTGCCCCGTTTTCGATGGCCCAGGTGCAGATTTTGCCGGCTTCCTCTGGGGAACGATGCATACCGAATGCTCTTATCACGGGTATCAAAACCTCCGGGGACCGATCAAGCCCCCATAGCCTGGCTTTGTCGAACAGCCCCGTCGTGAAAGCAACATCGCCTCGTTCGGAAGCTACCCTCAGGAGCGTAGCCAGTGTCACCTTGTCCGGTTTATCACTGTTGAAGCGAGGGTGCCACGCTTCCATGGCGCCCTCGTAGTCCAGCCGCTCTGCGTAAACCTTGAGCTCTGCGAACCATGAGATGTCGCGCTCCTCGAATCGTAATTGGCGCATGACAAGCTCCATGGCAAACTGTTCCGTATCGGAGTCACCATAACGCTTGAATTCCTCAACATATGGCAAAAACACAAGGGGGTCCCGGACATAGTTCGATAGCACACCTCGAATGGCATATTCTGTCCACCAGTCGCGCAGCTCGGTAGGATCACTAGGCGACCCTTGTCTACCGTCATAATGCAAGCGGCAGAATAATCGATGAACCTCCAGTAAACCGTCTGGATTATGAGGGTAGTAAACGTTGAACATGATTTGCAGGATTTGCGGATCCATTTTCCATGCTAGTAGGCTTTTGCATTCATCGAATAATCTGGGAAGGTGATGTGTTGTGCCCCTGGAAGCCATTTGCTGAAAATAAAGGGTATAAAGCTCGGGATGGCGCACCGTATGCAGAATGGTGATGGCAACGCTCGGCTTGCAGGGTCGCAGTAAGGCTTGTCGTGCGGCCTCCAGTAAGAGTTTGGTAACGAAAGTGGATGTATCATCCGAACCTTTCTTAGCGGCGAAGTCGGCCTCAGTGGCAGGTGGTGTAGTTTCGACGGAGCGTTGTCCAGATTCCAGTTCCGGGTTTGCCTCTTCCACGGCTCCAGCTTGCAGTATCGGAACTGCGTCCGAAGGGGGCTTATCAGACGACAAATTGTCGTAGGCTCTAAGGATCTTGCCGTCCAGAACATCGTCTTTCCCGGCAGCATTTTCCTGTTCCTTAGAATGTTGCCAAAACTTGAGTGTAACATCCTCTGAGCCAGGCAGGGAGCCGAGGAAATCTAAAGATGGGTTCTCATGCGAAAACACATCCATACGCCATGTGTGACAGGCTCCCAAGAGCAGAGGCCAAGACGCGGTTTCGAAAGACAAGCGTAGGATCTCCTTGAAAATGCTCATGGACACACTGTTCTGGGGGTCTTCCTGGTGTCGCTTGTGAGTCCGGTCACTATCCAGGTTCAGCTTCAGAAACTCCACGACACGACTGTGCATTCCAAGCTTGGCTGTGCACCAAACAGCATCCAGGACGAGGTGACTCTCTAGAAGATAAGGCGGAAACTCGGATAAAATGTGCCAGCATCGGCGGACATCAACGTCGCCCCGGGAAACACGGCGTAGGTAACGGACCACTTTAAGCCGTATATTGTGCCTCTCTTTACTCGGTACGCTATTCCAGAGTTCCCAGACCTGATCGGCGCACTCATTACCGCGTGATGTATGCATCAATCCTAGAAGTTCTAAGCATGATTCGCTGGTGTTCGGGTCTTCTGGCTTTTTCCGGGTCGTATGAGGGCCAGGGGCGGTCGTGTCTAGGTTTCCGTGCAGTGGCTTGGGGCTGCTCCCCGGCTTCCTCTTGCTCCTTGGCTTGCGGCTATGCCTCAGTCTATCGTAGTCCCTCGGTTCGCTGTTATCTCCTGGTGCGCCGTTGCTCAGGTGTCGACGGGGAGCGGATGTATTAATTCTCGAAACAGCGCTCGACCGTCCATTATAAGGGAGAGGTGTTGTCGTTGCGGAAGGGAGGATGGATAAACGGTGCGGTGCAGAAGTGGTTATGAATCTGGGTGGGGTGAGAGGCGGAAAGGGATCTTGCAGGTCGAGGGGAAAAGGCGATCGCCGTGCTATAGAAAGCGGGATCGCGCTAGAGAGATAGAGAGACTCGAGGGCGTCATAACGAGTCGAGAGACGCTTGGATCGATGGATAGGCCGTCGCTCGGTAGGACCCCTCGCTCTTTGGAGGGCCGCCCAAGCCGCGGAAAGCTCTAACGCAGCAGCGCCGTGCTGCCAGAAGGCGGGATGTAGCCTTGGACATGAATGCGCGCGTCTCGTCGGGCGGTAGAGGATCCGATGGGCGGCGCATAGCTCAAGCGAGGAAGCGGCCCTCTCGAGCATTGAGTCAGCAATGGGAATCAGGGAGCCTCGGAGATGCTCGACTATATATGTAGAAGCCTAACGAAGCGGCCGGCATTGGTCATTCCCAAGGTAGGAAGCGTGGTGTCTTTCTTCATCGAGCGGAGACGTCCACGTCGAGGCGCATGCGAGAGCTGGTGCAGGATAGTCGGGTCCGGCGTGTGTTTGCGCAGCTCCCGCCCGGCTTCGAGTGGATGCGCGTCGAAGAAACAGTGTTAAGAGACCGTGGTACCGTCCGGTCGGAAGGTTACGGGAGTCGCGGGGTGCTCGAGGTTCGCGGACAAAAAGCCAACGGTTTGATGAAGACTTCACCGAGTCGAGCTGGCTGCCCGCGGATTTCTTTTTGTCGACTTTCACGACGGCGCCCAGCCAATAAAGGGTCCAGTAATAATGGGCCCTGAACATCAGGAGATCCACACGGCTTGCTGGCGCCCCCTGGCGCTGAGCACCTCGACACATGCATATCGTAACGTACCCTAATCGTGACCCCTAGTGTTAGCCCATCAATTCATCTATCAGCAAAAGAGGCCCCACCATCAGAACCTGTCTCCCCGCAGAACAGCCTACGACTAGCAACAGATTGTTCTGAATCGCGTTGCTGGAGATTCTAGCTACGGAAAGGGTCCGGGTTTTTCTCTAAGACCCGCTTCACGTAGTCTAGCTATGGATATCACCAAGTTCGTTGTCTCAGGAAGGGCCCAGACCTTCGGAGACAACGCCGCATATCGAGCTCAGCTCTCCAAGAGACTGCTCAAGTGCCGCCGAAGGCTGGGCATCGCCACGAAGCCCCGCGCAAAGTTCCAGAAGAGGGATGATATTACCGCAGAGCAGATAAAGGAGAAGCCCGAGTACGTCCCAGCCGCTGCCATCTCTTTCTCTCCCAGTGCTGACCGTTTGCTTAGGTTTGCCCATTTGCTGCTTCTGACGAGCGAGAGAGCATGGGCCCACGGGATGAGCATGAGGGCGGCCCACATGGCCGACGCCAACGGAATCAGAGGGCGGACCAGGTCACACATAATATCTAGGATCGATAAGGCCGCTCGTACCGCCGAATCGCTCGTTGCTGCCCTAACCGATACCGATGCCTCCGGAGCGTCTACCACCGACGTCCTCGAAGCCTTTGCCTATGCCGGGCTGATGCGAGGAGCCGCGAACTTTGAGAAACAGAGCTGGGAGCAATCTCTCCGGAACTATTCGGTTTCCCGCGCCATATACAGCGCCTTAACTACGACGTCTTCCAACGGCGATATCTTCAAGGACCTCCTTTCCGAGATCATCGACCCATCGATTCAATACGCAGCCTACCAACTGAAGACGCCGCGAACCGTGCCTGTCCATATCATTGCCCGCAAAGCATTCCCGACGTCCAATTCCTTCCTCGTAGATGAGATCAACAAGCTAGACCAGAATGTGCTGCGCCAAGAGGACCCAGAGTCCCGGAAAGACTTGGCCGGGGCTGAGGATGTCCCCAAGGATATTAAGTGGCAGTGGAGAACAGTTCCCCTCGAGGACGCGGCGATAGCACTAGCGTGGGGACGGACTCAAACAGCGTTGTCGAAGCTGTCTGAAAAACTTGGCTCCAATGATACGATGTTTCCCAAGGAGATTGCTTCCGCATACGATGACATCCTTGCTGCCAGCCAGGACGCCGTTGATGCCACGAAACAGGCTATCGACGAGCTCCGCGGTGAGAACATCCCGCAGACGGACCCGCGCATGCAGAGCCTGCAGATCACGCGGACCGCCGTGAACTACGAGACAATCAGCTGGAGGATAGGCCGCAACCGTGTCCTCTTGGGGAAAGAGGACGGCGCGCCGGAGGATTATAGCGAGATGTCAAAGCGGGAGTTGAAAAGGAAAGCGAAGCATCCGGAAGAGAACAAAGACGAGAAGCCGAGGCGTAAGCTCGCGAAACTTCGGGAGAGGGTCGCATTGTACGATGGCGCTCTCCAGAACTTGCAAGAGGCGAAGGCACTCCCCGGCGTCCCCGCTGACGAGGATCTGTCGTCCAAGCTGGATGCCACAGAGAAGTACTTCACTGCTCTGAAGTAAGTTTCAATACCCCCGAGCCACCGCCGCGTGAAACCCTGCTAACACTCTACCAGGGCCCTGTCCATCGCCCGCTCCCATGCCCTCTCCGACAACACCGTCAACGCCCTCGCCCTCCTCCACCACGCCCACGCCCTCGCCAACTCCGCCGCGCAGGTCCTCTCCGCCGTTCCGCAATCTCCCGCCAACTCCCCGCTCAACATTGACGTCTCCGCCGATGCCTCCCGCAGCCTCGAGGTCCTTCTCAGCCACGAGGTCCAGCGCTACCGTGCGCTGGTTCACCTGCAGAACACCCGCCACGCGGCCCCAGACGTGCACCCTTCCGTGCCTCTCATCGATAGGCTGGGCGAGTATCCCTCTGGCGGTGTGGATCTGGAGAATATTGTCCAGTACCCTCCCCAGCTACCCTACGTGCCGGTAAAGCCCATCTTCCTCGATGTGGCGTGGAATTATATCGAGTATCCTGGCCGCAGGACGAAGGAGCCAGAGAGGAATAAGTTAGAGAGGGAGGAGACGGAGAGCCCTGCTCCAGCACAGCAGCAGAAGCGTGGGTGGTTCAGCTTCGGGAGATCATAGGCCAGGCCCTCTCATTAAACTACATACGTATGAAATTAGGTAGTTCATATCTCCAAGAGTTTACTACGCAAGGCCTTCAACGGAAAATAAAATCCCTGACTGTTTTGTGCCTAGATAAGCTTCACAGACGCTTTGAGGACTAGCACAAGTCTAGTTCGAGATGCCTCATAAGAGTGGCGATGTGTTATTATTCTCCTCTGCTCAGTATCTTCCTATCTCGTTTAAAACCAACACAACTCATTCCACTTCTCATCCCGAAACCGAATGCTATCATAAAAAACAAAGGAAGACCTCCTTCACTCTCTGATGTCTTTCGTTTTTTTTTGCAAATCCTGAACGCCGATAACTGCCCCAGCCACGGACAAGACCAGGCGGAAATGTTGTGCTAACGCAGCTTTATAAGTACAGTAGTAGTGACAAAGATAATTGAGACAAAAAAGAAGAGGGATAACGGAGAATCGCAAGAAATCTATCCGTGCGTGCCCCGAGATATTAAAACAGGCTTCAAATTGTGTTTGTACACGGGCTTTCCCAGTCCTCAAGTTACCTCTTACGAGGACTTGTTCTCGCCCTTGTTCTCACCCTCGGTGGAACCGGACTGCTCACCCTCAGTCTGCTGGCCCTGCTCGGCCTTAGCCTTGTGCATCTTGTCGAAGAGGTTCAGGCTGGCGACCTGGAGCTCGTCGGTCTTCTCCTTGATCTCAGCAGCGGTGGCGGTGCCCTCACCAGCCAGGCTCTTCGTGACGAACTCACGGAGGTTGGTGATCTTCTCCCGGATGCCGTCAGCCTCCTCCTTGTCAAGCTTCTCAGCATACTCGTTAAGGGCCTTCTCCGTGTCGTTCAGGACGCTATCGGCACGGTTGGCAGCCTCGATGGCACCCTTCCGCTCCTTGTCGGCCTCGGCGTACTTCTCCGACTCCTCAACCATGCGCTCGATCTCGGAGTCAGAGAGGCCAGAGCCAGAGGCGATAGTGATGGACTGATCCTTGTTGGTGGACTTGTCCTTAGCGTGGACGTGGACAATGGAGTCGGCGTCAATGTCGAAGGTGACCTCAACCTGGGGAACACCACGGTGCGCAGGAGGGATGCCAACAAGCTGGAAGTTGCCCAGCATCTTGTTGTCCTTCACAAGCTCACGCTCACCCTGGTACACCTTGATCTCGACAGCCGTCTGGAAGTCGGCTGCGGTAGAGAAGACCTGCGACTTCTTCGTAGGGATAGTGGTATTGCGGTTGATTAGACGGGTAAACACACCGCCGAGGGTCTCAATACCGAGAGAGAGGGGAGTAACATCGAGCAGGAGGAGATCGTTAACCTGGCCAGAGAGAACAGCACCCTGGACCGCAGCACCCATGGCAACGGCCTCATCAGGGTTGACGGACTTGGCGGGGTCACGGCCGAAGATGGACTTGACGGTCTCGCCAACCTTGGGCATACGAGTCATGCCACCAACAAGGATGACCTCCTGGATATCCTTAGCCTGGAGGCCAGCGTCCTTGAGGGCCTTGCGAACAGGCTCGACCGTCTTGTTGATGAGAGGCTCGACGATCTTCTCAAGCTGAGCGCGGGTGAACTTGGTGGTGAAGTGCTTGGGGCCAGAGGCATCGGCAGTCAGGAAAGGCAGGTTGATGTCCGTCTGAGAAGAGGAGGAAAGAGCAATCTTGGCGCGCTCGGCAGCCTCACGGATACGCTGAATGGCCATGCGGTCGTTGGACAGGTCAATACCCGACTCCTTCTTGAACTGCTGAACGAGGTGGCGGACGAGATGAATGTCGAAGTCCTCACCACCAAGGTGGGTGTCACCGTTGGTGGACTTGACCTCGAAGACACCGTTCTGGATCTCAAGAATCGAGATATCGAAAGTACCACCGCCAAGATCGTAGACAGCGACGACGCGATCAGCTTCCTTCTCAAGACCGTACGCAAGAGCAGCGGCAGTGGGCTCGTTGACAACACGCAGGACGTTAAGGCCAGCGATTTGGCCGGCATCCTTGGTGGCCTGACGCTGAGAATCGTTGAAATAGGCAGGGACAGTCACAACGGCGTTCTTGACGCTCCTGGCAAGATAGCCATCGGCAGTCTCCTTCATGTTCTGGAGGATGAAGCCACCGACCTGAGCGGGCGAGTACTTCTGGCCGCGGGCCTCAACCCAAGCGTCGCCGTTGGTGTGCTGGACAATCCCGTAGGGGACCTCCTTGATGTCACGCTGGACCTCACTATCGCTGAACTTCCGGCCAATCAACCTCTTGGTGGCGAAGAGGGTGTTCTCGGGGTTGACAACAGCCTGGCGCTTGGCGGCACCACCAACGAGGCGCTCGCCATCCTCGGCGAAGGCGACAACCGACGGAGTAGTCCGGGCACCTACATGCGCACCGGTTAGCATACAGATTTCAAGCTGGTGCCAATTCAACGATACGAACCCTCAGAGTTGGCGATAATCTTGGGGATATTGCCCTCCATGAAGGCAACGGCCGAGTTCGTGGTACCGAGATCGATACCGATCACGGGGCCCTGAACCTTCGCTTCATCCGACTGGAACCGGCGCCCGAGGCGGCTCGCCAGGGGTTGCCTAGCGATTCCGGTGGCGCGGCTGGTGATGGGAGAGGCTCGGGGGAGCTGCAAATGGAAAGCTTGCGTTAGCTTCTAGTTCTTCTGGGGATGCGAAGCGACGCAACTCACAGCTCTGGAAAGACGCGATGCGAGCATCTTGAGGATGTGTGGCTGGGGTATCGATGCAAAGGGAAAAAAGGACACCAGAGCGCAGACGAATTAAGGGTATTGTGGTATTACAAGAAGGGAATAAGATGGGAGAGGATACGATGATGGTTGATGGAAAAGGAGGAAGACTGGAAAATTTTGGGTGACGTGAAGAATAAAAGCAGCAGGAAAAAAACTTCCCTGCACCCAGCGTCGGTTATTCCGGCCCATGGAAACTGACGGAAATGGGGTCACGTGCAGCTTGAGCTCCGGCCCCACCTTTCCCAGTCTGGGATAGGTTCGCGATCATGACGCGAATTTGCCTCTCTTCTCCATCTGTGAGTGCCACCTTACCACACCTTTATCTCAGAGCGGTCTTGGAGAGGAGCGCTCAATGGAGTTGACAGCACTCAACATGGAGTTGAAACTTCGTTTGTCACATGGGCCTATTGATATCAGGCAATGGCTCCCTACTCGCCCCATTCACTTTACCCCAGGTTCCACTTGTATGCATATCGGAGGCGCTTTCTTTGCAGTAGCTACTTCTCTTTGCGCCTCGGCTACTAGCCGCCAGCCGGTCTATAAATCTACCTGTAACTGAGTTGGGAGACATTCTGGTGGCAGCCGCAATGGGAGTCGATTACTAGAAGCGGCATGGTTATCTCCGGCCGATAGCGTAGCCTGGTCCCAGAAATTGGACCTTCGACCCAGCCTACGTAAGTACTTACCAACAAACTAGATTTCAAACCAGAAAATTGAGTGTGCTCTTTTTGTCCCTCATCCAATCTCTCAAGGTCGGCGAAACCACGTCGCTGAAGTTCCAGCTGACTAATCGATTATAGTTGATCGATAACGGGGTCGTATATGGTACTTTATTCGGCGCTCGTTCGTTCTTCGATGCGGCCGCCGCGCTTTGTACGCCGTACCCGACAAGCGCTGTAGGTTCACGCCATAAGATCTCCTCGCCGACCTTAAGCGCCGTTGAACAACCCGCTCCAACGTCATGCCAATCGCCTCACCTCCCACCTTCGCCTCCCCACGTAGTCCATCCCATAAACGATCGCAGCCGACTCAGACCCATCCGTATTCCATACGGACCGACAGCCGCATTACTCATCGAGCCTCAACTGCCGACGATCCCCAATAACCCACCCCGGAGCTAATCTTCAAGAGAAAGTGGCCGGACTCGTCCCCGCCGTCTTCTCGTAGTGCAACGACGATTGCCCCGAGTTTGCCCGTCCTACCAATGAGTTGCCGACTATCATTAATAGTATAACCTCCAACATGGGCGGTGGTGAAGAAGCTCCGTATGTCTAGCCCGCCCTCAAATGGCGCGATTCCTGAAAGATGCTCAAACAGATATGATGCTGACACCAGTTGATGTCTAGTCTCTTTCCCACCGAATCTCTTGTCCTCAAACACTCCAACGCACATTACCAGATCCCCGTCCGCTCGCAGTATGTTCGAACCCCCGCCCCCGCCTTGGCCCATGAACCACGCCCTTCTGTCGAGTCCACGTTGCTCCATAGCCCGAGTGTCCACCTAGCGCCATGTATTGACAATCCCGTAGGCACTGGCAGCTGCGATCCCTAATCGGTGCCGAGAGGAAGAATGTCGTATACTTTCCAGGTGGAACAAAAAACAACCACATCCTGAAGCTTGATACCTCCTCGCACAGCGTCGAGCCTATCCGACTTCTATCCTTCTCCCCTCGGTGTCTCGTCGCAAAGCATGGGTGGGTATGTTGTGGAGGCGAGACCGGAGAATTCACCGCCGTCCGGCTTGACCCACGTCGCGACTCTGGCGACCTCGACATGCAGCTTGATCTAGATCCCGATGCTCGGTTGCCTCTGGACCTCGATTCTCCGAGAGACGCGGCGTCCATGCTAACGGCGGTGTCGAGAGCCATCGGTGGATCTGCCTCCAAGGTTATCGTTGCAAAGAGCATGAAGCTAGTTCGCGACCGGGTTAACTGCATCACTCTATGGTTTCCCCCGACCGATATGCCTGCTTGGCCCGGAGCACACCCAGAGCCGCTTGCCGTCCTGGCCAACAACGATAAGACGGTCGCGCTGGTTAATCTTGACGACTTTGACGACAACGACAAAATTGACCCTTTCCACACGATCACGTATCCCGATTTCGTAAACCGCGCTGTCATATCGCCGGACGGACGGCTCCTCGTCGCGGTCCTTGACGACCCGTATCTCTACGTCCACGAGCGTGTGGGAACGCCTACCCCTAGTGAAGGGGGCAGCCTCTTTGGGCCGCAACATAAGTGGGAGTATCGTGACCGATATCTACTCAAGAGCCAGCGCCGTGATGACGTATCGCAGAGCAGGGGTAGTTTTGCCGTGTGCTTCTCGAACTCGGGTGCTTTCCTCGCCGTCGGGACGCAATATGGAACCATCTCGATATTCGACACCAGCGCCTTCACCGACCCCTACAAAGATCCTCTTCTCGTCTCATTCCAGTCATCGCGCCCGGAAGCCCTACCCGGCGCCGTTAGGGACATGGCCTTTTGCCCCGGGCCATACGATTTACTCGCCTGGACCGAGGACAGGGGCCGAGTGGGAATCGCCGACGTGCGAACTGGCTTCGTCTACCGCCAGATAATTAATCTCAACGACCGCGAGGGTGTCCAAGAAATCACGGTATCTGATGAGAATGCCATTGACCCAAGACTTTTGAACCAGCGTCACGACCGCGATGAATCCTCGCCGTCTGGACTACCCAGCTCTCTCCTGACGCCGTCAGACAGGCGCCGAACTGGTACTGGTCGGGCGCGCCAAGACATGCCCTTCACGCCAATCGAAACCCGCATCCTGGAGGCACTACAACGTGAACGGCGACGTAGAGAACAGCGGGCCGCCCACAGAGCGACAGGGACCGAGTCTCCGGCAAGACATATGGAAGAGTCTCAGTCGTCATCCTCGGGGATCAACAACAACAATAGAGGGGCACACGCGTGGGCTGAACGAGAAGTTCGGCGAGCCGTTCAATCCAACGAATCGGACATGCCCGCAGACGCTACCTCTAGGCTAACTCGGGCCCTCGACCACCTGCTAGGAGAGACCTCGGACCCAGCGGGTCGCGACCAGGAGCGAAACAGCACCACCCAGCGCGCCACTATAGACACCTCAGACGATCCCCCCCTCCCACGGTCCTCCAGAGCGACCCGTGGCGAAGCCATCGTCACTCGATTTGACGACCTAGATGCGCTCTACAGCCTCGCATATGGAAACCCGGCTGAGGCCCGCAACGAGGGAGATACGAGCCGGCGGGATCGTACTCCTTTCGTTGCATTCCTGTCCGGGAGGGAGTGGGACGACTTTGCCATGCGGAGAAGTAATATATCCGACCATGGCGTCCACCAGGTGCCGCCGCAGGCGGACAATACCTCGGGCCTCTCCTGGAGCGAGGACGGGCGAATATTGTAAGTCTTCCATGTATATGCGCATTGTGAGGCCGGTGACTGATCTATCATTGCAGGTACGTGGGCGCGCAAGACGGGATCTTTGAGTTCCACGTCAATGTCCTGAGCAGGAGATTCCATCCTAGCATCACGATGCGCTAATCTCAATTCCCTTGACCTATATTACTTTGGGAGTGGACCGGTGGCTTGACGTTGCCGCGTCCTCCAATTAGTATTTATGTATGTTGTGGTGTCAAAGGCGTCTGGTTCGATAGCAAGTGTACATAGTATTACATTGCGGGAAGGAAAGGGGCGTCTGTATTTCAAAGGTATCATAGTTCCTTCTTTGGGCAAGTGGCAAAGAGATTGGGTGGTGTCGGCCAACAAGGTGTGTCCGTGTGGTGGTTCTTACGGCCTGCGGGCGACAATTCTTGGTATCTGTCACTGTGCTTGGGGAGAAAAGTGTCGTACTCGACGCGTTCAGTCGAGTCAAGGGTTCTGGCATGGTATTTGAACAATGCAATCGTGAATATCTATTCGCGTCCAGGCTATCTATAACATCCACTCGTTTCAGTATCAAGTCACAGCAATCTAAGGATCTCACATAAAACGATGCCTGTATATGGGAAACTAACCCCTCTCTTGAGCTGAAATAACTTCCCAAGGTTCGAAGCCTCCTCACCCGTACAGTATTCTCTCGACCTTCTCGCCAATCGCAAGGCTACTCGTTAAGCCCGGACTCTCAATCCCCAAAAGGTTTATCCACCCCTCAAACCCCTCCTCCCGCCTAATCACAAAATCCTGGAATCCCTTCCCAGCCCCGACCGCCCCCTTCCTCGATAGCTTGGGCCGGATCCCCACATAGTCCGGTGCCAAGGCGCCCTCGTCGATTTCAGGGAGGTACCTCTTGATGTCTGCCACCGCGTCAGGCAGCCGATCGCTATTGACGGATAGCACGTCGGGGGAGTCGACCCACTCGACGTCCGGCCCGAAGCGCAGGCGGCCGGCGAGGTCGAGGGTCAGGTGCGTGCCGAGGCCGGCGGTGCCGGCTTCCGGGGCCGGATAGATAAGGCGGGAAATGCGAGGGTGGGAAGACGAGTAGGAGAAGTAGTTTCCCTTTGCATAAAACATCTCCATCCGGCGCTCAGGGGGGACGATCATGTTATGTACGGAAACGGCCCCGAGGCCAGCCGCGTTTATGAGAACGTCGGTGGTGATGGTGGATGTCTCGCCTGATGTGGGATCCGTGACTGTGAGGGCCCAGCCGCCACTCCCTTGATCTCCGAGCGGCTCAATGGCCGTCACGGCAGAGTTCAGAGCGGTGGTTCCGCCACCCTCCTCGGAGAGACCCGCCAGCGCAACCATAAGCCCATGCGAATCCACGATGCCCGTCTCCGGACTCTCAAGACACCCTGCCAAAGCCCGGACGCCCTCTCCCTCCCTCTCAACTTCGCCCTCGGAAACCCATCTCATCGGCACCCCCTGGCCTGTGGCGTGCTCGTAAACCTTCTCCAACGCGGTCCTCTGCGCCTCGCTCTGGGCGACGATCCATTTCCCCGTCTTTCGGTGGGCCACACCTCGCTCACGGCAGAATTCGTATAGCCTCTCGCGGCCGCGGATGCACAGCTCCGTCTTAAGGGTGCCGGTGCCGTAGTAGAGCCCCGCGTGGATGACCTCGCTGTTGCGGGACGAGGTCTCTGTGCCGAACTGGGGGTGGCGCTCGAGAAGGACAGTAGGCGCGTGGGGGGTCAGGGCTGTTGCTGTTGCGAGGCCGACCACGCCGGCGCCTATTACCTGGAGGGGCGTTAGTTGTGAGGTTCAGAGCAGGGCAGAGCCGAGGCGGGGTCGAGGCCGGGTTCCAGGTGATGGAGGCGGTCAGGAGGGTCCGATGTTAGCGGGGTAAGCCCGTGCTTCCTACAGCTAGGAGTTGGATCTTTGATGAAAGACTCATGATATATGTATTGTAAGTGCGTTCATGAAATGTCCGTCGCTGAGACTACCCTCCAAACGAGCCCCTCCACCAGGGACCGAGGCCAACAAAGGGAGAACCTACCACATGACCGAAGTCCGCCCTCGCAACCGCAGTACTAGAAAATAGCCTGGGCGATGCGGGACGCGTAATTGCTTTCCCAGCTTTGCGTCTCGCAAGTCCCAAGCCGCGCATGTTGGATTGTTTTGGTTATTACCAAGTAGTTGGGTGGCTGAGAGAAGTTGCCGGGGCCGAAAACGGTCGGCGTGCGGCCGGGTGGCGTGCGGGTGGCGGGGTTGGGCCCGCCGGTCACTTCGACCTCCCACACCCGATTTGCCGGGTTGTTCGGCGCCATACCTACATGAGTACAGCATGCGCAACCTTCAGACAACTAGAAACAACTTCACTCAACAACTTCACTCATGAGATAAGATTCCTGCGCCGCAAATGGTATGAATATTATACGTGTCGCAGGCTACATATACCTCACTCTCATGGCTCAACAGGTCATCGCACGTACGCCTTGCCATCGTCTGTTAAAACCCCGAACGCCCAACGCCGCTTATATGTTGTGTGCAGACAGTGTCTGCGACTACATTCTCCTAATCGAAACATCCCCAGTAAATGACAAGGAAAACTGATGCCCCCTTTGAAATAAATGTGATGTCTTGCAAGACAATGAGCAGGATGGATGAGTGGCGAGTGCTCCGGTCAAAAGGCAGGCTCATGTAAACCTTTTCAATGAACCCCAGGACGTTGTTATCTTCAACATGACTTGTGATGATCGTCGCGTCCCTAACTCGTATCTCCGCGGGAAGCCGTGGCCCCCTCGGTGGAACCGGTCTGCGCGAGTAAAGACGGGACGCTTGGCTCACGAGAGGCAGAACGTGCACCCTGGGTTTCGGATAGTTGTTTCTCTAACTTCAGGTTAGCACTGATGTAACACGCAACGTACTACGGTGGTTAAACCTGCCTAACTCCCGGACGCGGTGCTTGAGCATTTGATTTTCCCTGATTAGCATCTGCGTCTCTGCTTGGTAAAACGCGCTCTCGTCTCTTCCACTCAGTGTCATCCCGTCACCCAGATCCGCTGCACTGATAGACGCGGCTCGCAGCCGGGGCGAGGCTCCCTGGCTGGTCCCCCTGCTAGGGGTCCGAGACCGGCGGCTCAGGTCGGCCCTTGCAATGTCGAAGGAGCTCCGGGGGTGAGTGTTCCTAGGCGACTGCGACGAGATAGGACCCGGATGGATGGGGAGCCCCGACTGCGAAGAAATGGAGCCTGAAGGGATGGGGAGACCCGATTGCGGGGTGGACGCGGGCTGCGAGTTTTGCGTGGTAGAACGGTCCGAGATGGCGCTGGTATCGTCTGTCGATGTGCCAGTGTTGCCTTGCGCGGCCTGGAGTTGCTGGAGTTGAAGCTGCTGCTGTCGAATCATATTCAAAAGGCGGTTCTGGCAAATTGTCGTTAGCAGGTTTGTAGGGCCTCTAACAACCCCTGGCATGGGAACCTACCACCTGCGCCTCCTGCTCCTCCTCCAATTCCTGATGTAACTCTCCCAAACTGGGCGTACGGGAATGATGGGGATCGCGAGGCAAGATCATCGGTGATCCGTTGCTGGGGCGCGGGCTCGAAGGGCCCGCGCCGTTGGTGTTATTACTATTGTTCTGATTCTCCGAGACCATCTCGCCCGGCGCGGGAACGTTCGGGTCGTTGACCTGAAGGTTCATCAGGACTGTGGACCGCCTCCTGCCGGAGTTTGGTGATTGCCGGGATCGCGCGGCAGAGCTGCTCGCGGCTGAAGATGAGCCTATTTCGAGGTGGTTAGAGTCCTGGCTTCCGCGGGTTCGAGTTGATTTGAGGTCCCCACCACTGCTTCGAGAACGGGATCTTGTGGAGGTGGGGCTTCGCGGCAGTCTTACCTCGGGAAACTTCGTGTTGGAGGCCAGCATTCATCGTGGCGGCTGCCTGGAGAGACATGGAGGCCCGCCTGGGCGAGCTCGGCGGCGACTCGCCGAGAAGATTCGACTGATCCGCCATTAGGAAGACGTGTTCAGCTCTTGTAAGGCGCTGCTAGTTGGTTGCACAGCTGCAGTATTGTCAGAAGAAAGGCAAGGACGTGCTTGCGAAGTAGTGGGTGCGCAGCTATTTGCAGAAAATGGGTTGAGTGAATGAAATGATATAGCTCGCTCTGCACCAGGACGGGAATGCTGGGCAGGCAGAGAGATGCTGGCTTCCCAGCGGCTTTTTGAGGAAAGTGCCACTTGCAATGGTGGGGTCGTGACGCACTGGCGCAACTGCGTCACGGTTCACTCACCCCCAAACCCATCTGGCGGTGGCAACAAGCTTGCAGATCATTGGGGTGACGATGACTAAGCCCGTTTTATGCCACATCTAGGCTGATTTGTGCCGGTGGCTATTGGTAACTTCACTCTCTCCTTTATTCTACATATGTAGGGGTTGTCTCTTCTCTTCTGCTCGCCTTGACTTTTTCAATAGGTCGTGGACAATCCAAAGGCAGCAACAGGGTGCCACCTATGGTAAGGCAAGGAGGTTGCACATGGTATCATAGGTGGCTCACTGTCCTGCATGTTTTATATTAGAGTCAGAAGGCTTGATCGAAAGGTGTGTGTGGCACGATTGGCCAGGGATACATGTAGTATTGTTGAGGGTTGGTCTCGACAGAAGAACGGCGCCATCCGTTTGATGTTTGGAGGTGGCGGTGGCTGTTGGGGCCGTCCTTGGTGTCAAGCCACATAGAAAGGTCGCCGGGAGTCTATTTCGTCCGACATTCAAGATCACACAGCACCGTCGATAGTTGTGGCCCGACAGATGCCGTGATTTGACTTTGGCCATAATTTGTCTATCCTAAGAATAACTACTCAGAAGATGCTTCAGATCGTATTAAGATAGAATCATGGTTCGGCTTCCACCTCAGCCACCATGCTAGGATGCGGCTCACAGCCCTTTATCAATGCCGCCGGACGCAAGTAATGGGAAGGGGCATCCTGCCTGTGGTTGCGAAATCGGGCATGAAAGCTAGTCAACACAGTGCCCGCACCCGAACCGCGTGGTCTTCAGTGCAGGTCCCTTGGTTAAGACCTCATGATGTTAGATACCGTCTCACGTGAACCTCGGAGTTTCTACCCCCAACATGGAATTCGCTAACCTGCTTCAGGCATTCTGTCGAACGGCATCCAATGGTCGCCGATCTTCTCCCGACGATCACTTGCCCGCGATGTGTGCGTTCCATCCACCCTTGAAGACCCCTGAAAAGTGAAAATTTTTTCAGCGACAGATCTGGATAAACATCCCTGGTCATCTAGAGACCCCTGGCCCACGGGCTCCGGGGATCTGGAAACTATGCGCTATGAAGGTAGATCCCGTTTCGAATCGCACTTATTATTTACATCTCATACGGAGGTGGGGGGAGGGAGTAAACTGGGCAAGCCGGGTTGACGACGGGAAAGAGACGAGAATGGGTCGGATGGGTACCACGTTGCTTTGTCCGGGGTAAATTGACGATGGCCCTACCTCGTCCGGGGGAAACCCAGCTCCGGACGCAGCTCACCTGCCCGCCAAATTATCCGAGGACCCAGCACGGGCAAAAACCGGACTTGTCCATTCGCCAAGCGTTGGATTCTCAAGTCACCGTCCCAGAAAACAAGCGCCACATGTCGCGAAATTATGCAAAGAGAAAGTGCTGGAGGTGATACCATCTGACCTCAGACCAACCCCCTTCATGGGCAACATCCTGGACGATTCTGATACACGAGAACTGGGCGTGTCGCCTCGCCTGAGCCCCAGGGATCGTGACAGGGGGTCGTTCTCCAACAGGGGCCAACGGCGGTGCAAGAACGGGGAGTGCCGACAGATGATACAGGCGACCAATTAGGGGATTGCTCTGTGGCTGCGACGTTTCCGGTCAGCTGAGTTAGTGGTTGCTTTTCCAGATGTGTTTTCAATCGGAGTGATTACTCTGAACGACCATTAAGCCAGCTGCTATATATTATTACTGGGGAAGTAAAAAGAGGATATCGTGTCAACAAGTGCAAATTTGACGCTCTGGGCTTGAGACCTCCATCCGCAGTCTTGGGCGGAAGAACTGGGACGCGCTTGTGTTTGGAGGCCTTGAGAGTGACCCAAAGCAACAATCCCTAGTTAATATCGCACCTCCATGAGTCCCGACGGTTTCGCAGAGGCATCTCTCCTCGAGAACTCCCAAAACCGATCTGGAAACCGCTTTCCTCGTGGTTTAAAGAGAACAAATGGGAGAACTTTTCTAAAAGCCATCCTTGGCGACCCGTGCGACCACCGCACCACGCGACGATCGCACGTTCGTTGGAGTCGTGTAACCCTCTCAGCAATCGTGATTTCGGCGGAATAGTACGAAGAACAGGCCACGGGTAACGGACACCCAGAATCTGCGAGTTCGCGAATGTCTCCATCCAAGCCTAATCCAGTCTCGTGACAAAGACGTTGTGCTTCATCCTCCACAGTTACCATGCATGATTTACAATGTCGCCGAGAGGAAGACGCGCACTCGGGCTTGGTCTGTCTTGTGCGCCCTCCACGCAATCTTGACTGAAAAAGACTAAGCCTGAACCGGCTCGCTGGCACCGATGGAAGGGACAATCAAGACAGGTTTTCCCTTAAGCGAAAGGAGAAACGGACCGTTTCGCAGATCCTTCTGCGAGAAGAGTGAAGGAGAGGATTTTCGTGAAACGGCGCGTACCCGAGTGGGCCAACTGCGGGCACCCGAGGCTGAGCCACGTCAAGGGTTTTGGAATGGTCAGGTCGAGGGTCGCTCGTGAAGCCATGGTAGCTCAGATCTGCGATGTCGTGTCGCGCGGGGTTGAGTCCGGCGTGGTGAAGGACACGATGTTCGATGAGGCGCCTTCAGGATCCTCTCACTAACCTTCAGGGTCCGGCATGGCCCTTACTAGCAGGGCATAGATCGGAGGCGTTCCGTGGTCACATTGTGCCACCCAGCCGAGGTTACGGAGAACAGATAGATGGCTGGTCTTGATCAACAATCCCTGCGGGAAACTGGTCAAGAGTTTTGTCATATGAGTACTTGTTTCTTAATAAATACCTTTCACCATACACTACTACTATATAGTTTTAGGTACTGAATTAGTACTAGATACTTTATGATCTTTGGCATCATCGACTGACACGGTCCCTGACCCTCCCTGAGCCGACACGAACCAGTGAGCCCGGTCAACACTCGGCGCGGCCCCACTAACCTGCGCTAGCAGCCGAGCAGGCCCCGGCACTGTCCACACACCCGAGTCTCAAATCCCCGTCCCTTGCCTTAGTGCGGAGTCTTTTTGCACTCTGTCCTGTCGCCTTGCGCCCCTGGCCTGCCTCTCACCTGAACGGCCGCATGCGATTTCGTTCCTGCATGAGAGACGATGACCGGCAGGATGTGGTGCGCCAGACTTCGATGGGGTTGAGTTGGAAGACGGAATTCGAGCCCTAGAGAGGGGTACTGGGCGCACAGGGGTGAGCGAGTCCAAGCTTTCCTGCGTTTGTCCTTCCGCCTTCGAGGATCAATGGGCACCTGCAGCATACCGGGAGTCGAAACAATGGGGGTCTGGGGCCGCCAGAGCGACCCGGCCACGCGCACCGGCCACCGAAGGAACTGTTCTTCAACGGTCGATACGAGCCATGTGTTGACACAGCTCTCGAGATTTGCGAGACAGTTTTCCTGCCGCGTCAGGTACCAGGAGGAGACGCAGTGTTTCAATGAAGCTGCCTGGTTAGCGGCGGGCGCCAATGTCAGTGCACAAGTCTTGATTTTCGCCCGCCCCGCTCTCCGGACCAAGTTTCCTCATGCGTCGCCAATCTTTATTAACTTCACCATTGGAGACCCGGCTTCGCCTCAGTCCGGCGCGCGCCGCGTGGGCGGAGCACGCTTAACAGCCGGCTGGTATTACCCACCGGTCATCCGAAGCTTGAGCATACGAGCATTTATGCAGGATAGGCCTAGTTCATTATGGGGGTCCTCGGCTGGCAGAGCTCCCCCCGCACGCGCCAGAGGATACCTGGCTGCCAAAGCAATTACATGCTTTCATTGTGGTTTGTACCCACACCTCCCACACTCTCTTTACACCCCTGTCTTTTGTCAGGCACACCAGTCTCGACCAACCTCGCGAGAGGTATCACGAATCCCGCTGCAGGTATAAACCCTGGTACCCATCTAGAGGAGGAAAGTACTGGGGGGTACCTGAGTAATACCACCGCATTGGCCGTCTTCCCATAGTTGACTCACTTATATGCCCCGACGCCCTGTTTCTCTCGAATTTTCGCGTCAACTTTGTTTGCGTCGTCTCGCCTCTCATTTTTTTTTCCTTTTCTCACCCCCCTCATCTTTTCACGATCCCCTGTCGGGTTCTTCTATCTACTGCCGCCCAGCCTCCAGCGTTCCCTGTTGCCAGCTTGAGGAAGGCGCGGCCAGGTGTTGCCGGCAGAGAGAGAGGCCAACCTGCAATTGACACAACCCCCTCCTTCCCGCAAACCTCCCTGGGCAGCTATCTGTATTATTCGAGTCCAGGCAGCTTGTGACTCTCCTGCGTAGCCATACTTTGGGTGGACAATTTGCTACTCCCTATACCAGGAGATCCGAAGTAGACACGCGACTACTTTAAGGAGTTGCCATTGGCTCGCCGATACAACAGTCTTCCAGCTATTCCCGTCCTCGCGCGTCCTACATGTCTTCATATCTGGCCTTTCTACAGCCCACGCACCCCCATCATCGAGGCTCTGCGTTGACAGCCGCCTGTATGTCATCGCCCATACCGTGAGCACTGTCTCATCGAGCTCAGGACCTGGGAAATACCGACTCCCACTTCCCATCGACGAGCCTCAACCCACGCACACGATCAAATACACCGCAGCCAGTAGAAATGACACAACCAGACACGCCCGCTGATACTCCCGGCGGTGCTTTCGGAGCCCTCGAAGCCCTACAAACTCAAGCGCCGCACAACCGACGACCTAGACCCCCCGACTTACTGCCCACGAAACCGGAGAAGCTCAACAAGCGCGAATCAAGAGTGGGCCTGCGCGGGCTATTTAGCCGCTCACGCTCTGCGAAGGATGTCGACTCCCCACAACCGTCACCGCGAGACTCGTTGAGGGGCAGTGGTATCCGCACGTCATGGGCTGACCTAGGCGGCTGGTCCCTCCAGCACCAACGCTCCGAGAGTGCGCTAGCCCCCATTTCGGATGCCGGGTCGGTGGAGACAACCAGTACCAAGCAAGCACGGCAGAAGAAGCCCCATGCCCCGGGGAAGAAGGCGGCGGCAACGAAAGGAAACTCGGGGAAGACCAATTGGGATCCGCCTCCATTGTTCCAAGCCTATCCTCAGGCCCTTCGGCATGCTCACTTGCCGGCTTGCACGTATTCCGCGGACGCGATACTCCGGATAAACGAGAGGAGGAGCGCACGGGAGGATTCCAACCAGGAAGCGCTACATGACGACGGGGTTGACAGGTCTGCAGAGAAGAAGAAGAAGCACCGACGGAACTCGTTAAGCCATGTTGAGTGGACTACAAAGGTGTATGTGTTGGTCACATCCGGGTACTTGCTACAATATACGGGCGAGGGCTCTTTCAATCGTCTCCCCGAGAAGGTTCTGCATCTGGGGAAGGACTCGGCCGCGTTTGCGAGCGATGCGATACCGGGCCGTCACTGGGTTCTCCGTGTTGCAGAGACGATGGAGCCCAGCAATTCACCCACCGAACCTCGCTCACTGTTCTCCCGCATTCCCTTCCGAGCTGCCGAGAGGCGACACGCGTCGAACTTCCTGATGGTATTCGAGGATGCGGAGGACATGGATGGGTGGATCTCAGTATTACGGAGGGAAATTGAGGCCCTCGGCGGGAAGAAGAACCTCTCGGAGACGGGCAAGCCGAAAACCGAAGATGAGCTACAACTGAAGGCGCAGGTGAGCCAGCGCACCCTGGTAGTGAGGGATCCCGAGAGGTTTTCGAGGTCCATCAACCCGCAGGACATCGCGTGGCAGCACCGACAGAGCATGTCGCAGGAGACCTTGGAAGCCAGGAGTCCGGTGACGGTTGTGGAATCGGAAACGACGCCCGAGCACGCGCCGGACGACATATCAACAACGAACAGCATGATTTCGCACGACGGAAGGCAACTGGAGAATCTGCGAGACAGTGCCGGCGCCAATAGATTGTCGTACATCTCGTCAGGTCAGCGAACGATTACGTCTGCCGGTTCGTCACCGGCCTGTTCACCCACGAGAGATAGCTTTGCGAGCAACGTGGACGAGCTTCCTCTGAGAGAATTGGCGCCAGCGCCAGAGGTTCGGCCTAGACCGAACGCCGCCGCCATTGCCGACAGGCGCCAGTCGATGCTGGCTATGGGCCCTTTTATTGATCCTAAGCTAACCAGCTCACACCGGCCCCATTCGACAACATATGTCACCTCCATGGATGACGCGACGGCTCAGTACGGTCCTACGACTCCGAACTTCAGCGTCCCTCACGCCGTCAGCAGAAGGTACTCTCTTGCTAAACCTCCTCCGGACGCCGTGGGACCAGCGATATCGCCACCGCTCGTCTCTATCGAACACCCGGGGCAGGCTGCCTACCCGCCGAGAGGCAGCAACCGGCGATGTCCACCGGCTGGGCTTGGGATGTCTAGGCCGCTCTCCATCGTGGCTGACCAGCCATCTCCCATCCCCGAGATTGAGCCATCGGCGCACGATGGAGAGAACCCGTCGAATCCAGACCCCACTATCACCGTCAATGTTTCGCCACCTCCACCGCAGGTGGATGTAGAGAATGACCTACTACCAGATGCGCCACAAGAATCCCGGGTGACTAGCGGCGATTTCGGGTATCTAACTGACGGTGGCGTCTACAACCCCCGAAAGGCTACAAGCATGCACGCGCTTCGGGATTCTTGCGAGACCGCAGCCGAAGAGCATAGTGCTGGATTTTCAAATCATACCAAAGACGCAAGGAGGGTAATATTCGCATCACCTCGTGATCATGGCTCGACACGAAGGTGCATGTCATCCATGGACCATTACGAACGATCTCGCAGCCAGTCACCCTCAGCGAAACAGCTGAAGCGCGCCAGCCTCCAGCCCGTGATGTCGACGCCGCCGGCAGAGAAGCGAAGTCCGCGATTCTCCCTGCCTGCAGGATCAGACATGACCTCTGTCAGAGCATCCACGTTTGCCCTTTTCGAGTCAAGGCCGCCGTCTCAGCGTGTGTTATCTCCATCTACCATCGGACCGCAGCAATCAGCGTCGGGGCAATTCTTGGGGGTTGGTGAGCAGTCAAAAGCGCTCTTCAACCGCAGGAGCATGCCTCTGCTGGCTGAAGGGCCGCCTCCTGCTCCACCGCCAACCTGCGCTTTACCACCGATTCCACAGAAGATTCGTGTCAAGTCTTAGACTCCGATTCTCTTCCATTCCTTCATTGTTCCTTTTTATTGATTATTTGCCCCAGCATTTTTAATACCCCTGCAGTCCGCCAGGCGAATAAGGCCCTCTCCATGACAGCCGCCAGCTGGCGATACGACCCATGACTTTACTTCTATTTCCTTCTGTTTTATATACCATGATGATTCCAGGTGGATATGATGGAGTTTTCTACGAAGGGCTGGACCACCGGCGGGTGTTTAGAGATGTTTAGAAAACAGCGCCGCGAAACTGACGGCCACCACAGGACAGTTATCCTTCTTCCAGTGTTCGCGACGAACATGGGACCATATGGAACTAATACTGCTACTATTTGACCGGTTGGAATGGAGTAAGGGATCGAAGAAGACCAGGAAGGAGTTGATTGGTTTGATTTTGGACTAGATAATGAACAGATTCAAGAGCTGGCGGGCCAACGTGGTCGGTTGCGTGTGTATTATATATAGCGACTTATGAAAAAGGATCCATTTCTCTGCATCTAAACCCAGCCAAGTCTGTGCCGCGCTGTTATGGAAGATTCATCTCGTACTTTAATGGGAGCTGCCTTGCTTTTCTGGTAAGGGTGGGGTTTTACCGGAGAAACCCCGCAGTACATCCTTTGCCCCACGGAAACTCGTGCGGTTCCCAACGCCACACGAAAATGCGAAATTCTGAGATCCCCAAATCAACCCCCGCTATTAAAATCATCCCGACAGGCAGCTCCTAGGAGACGAAGCGAGAACACCGACGACCAACCGGTTTTTTTTTTTCGCGCTCGAACCTGAGAAGAATACCACCGAAGCAGCCCGCATAAAACATTGCCTATCATGGCTACCAAGACGAAGTGAGCCCCCCCGGCACCTTCGAGTCTTATCTCGACTTCGTCATAATGCTAACGCTCCGTTCCAAGGCACGACTGGGCCGACGATGAGGACATGGACGAGCTCACGTCCGAGCTCCCGCCCTCGCAGACCCTCAGCAACAAGGACGGCACCAAGACCATCATCACCTACCACATCAATGAGGACGGCAAGAAAGTAAAGACGACCCGCCGCGTGCGCTACACGACGCATACGGAGCGCGTGAACCCGCGCGTGGCGGACCGCAAGACATGGTCCAAGTTCGGCGACAGCGTCAAGGACCCCCAGGGTCCCATCGCGGACACAACCTCCGTGGGCGAGAACATCATCTTCCGGCCCAGCACCAACTGGCGCAAGGACGCCAAGGACGAGAAGGCGGACCCCAATGCGCAGGCCATGAAGGACCAGCTGCGCGATAAGAAGGTCAAGTGCCGTATCTGTAACGGCGAGCATTTCACCGCAAGGTGTCCGTACAAGGACACGATGGCGCCCGTTGGCGAGACGCCCGCGGCGGATGTGGCGGCCGGGATGGGAGACGAGCCGGTACCCTCCGCCGCAGCCGCCGCGGCAGCAAAGAAGGGATCTTACGTGCCGCCTGCGCTAAGGGCCGGTGGTGGTGCGGGAGAGAGAATGGGGAGCAAATTTGGCGAACGGGACGATTTTGCCACGCTGCGCGTCACGAACGTAAGTCTTTCGTTTCTGTGTTTGTCCCTGTTTCGACATCTTTATTCCCCCTCTCTGGCCGGGAACCCGCGTACTGACATTCCGTGCTCCCAGGTCTCGGAGATGGCTGAAGAGGGCGAGCTGCGCGATATGTTCGAGCGGTTCGGCCGAGTCACTCGCGTCTTCCTAGCCAAGGACAAAGACACGGGTCTGGCGAAGGGCTTCGCGTTCATCAGCTTCGCGGATCGCGAGGACGCGGTCAAAGCCTGCAACAAGATGGATGGTTTCGGTTTCAAGCATTTGATTCTGAGAGTGGAGTTCGCCAAGAAGACAGCCTAAACGGGGTTGCCGGATGCTCCGAAGCACAGGATGAGGTGAGGAGGTTGCATGCGATTCTGGACTTGGGCTCGGGTAGAAAAAGGATCTGTTTTTTTTTTTTTTTTCATGTTCACTGGTTATGAGTTAGGTGGGATGTCATTGCATGTGGCGTCTCGAGAATGGTACGAGTGTTTCCTAGGTCACCAAGATGATATGTATTAGGATGGTTGATGTGAAATAAAGAAAAGAAAGTTTCTAACCTTCCTTGACATCCAACCTATGAGATTCAACCCTGATTTTGAACTTGAAGAAAGGAGAAAAAAAGAAAAGAAAGGTGCCCTAAGACGCCGGAGCGACAAGGATGAAACCAGGCAAGCGAGGGTATATAAGACGACCTTCCTTGCGCCTTTCATACCATCGTTTCCGTATTATGATTATACTCGTGGCGTCGTGAGCTTGAGAGCAGAACACGGGGAGACAAAGGAGATGAAGCCAGCTGGTGTCCTAGACTGTGTTAAAACACCCATGGCGAAAGAATGTCGGCAATTTGTAAAAGATGTGCAGGTGGGATGGCTGTGTTGGCGTGCAGAGGGGTTGAAGATCCAGCAATCAACGCAATACGAAGTAGTCTGAGAAACCAAACGACGGAAAAGATACCAGGAGAAGGAGCGTGCTCCGTCACGAGCCCTCCGTCTTCTGCCCCTCTTCCCCGTTCACCTCCTTTCCCTTCTTTAACTCCGCCTCAAGCTTCTTCCGCCTCTCCTCCTGAGCCTTAGCCTTCCGCTGCCCCCACCATGCCCTCAACCCTTCGACCTTCTCCCCGGCAACAGCGGGCGCCATCTTCGCCGCGCCAAAGGTAACCTTGATGCCCATCCACAGGTGGCGAAAGCCCTTGCGGTAGTGCTCCGCGGCCGTCCCGGCGGAGGCACGCGCGGCGGCGGCGTGCTTCTTAGTGCGATAGGATCGCTCGGCACGGCGGGCGGTCTTGAGGGACTTGGCGGCCTGAAGGCGGGTAGTGGTCAGGTTCGTGAGGGTCGCAGTGCCGGAGGTGCCGGGGCGAGGCTTCTCCTCGGCGGAGTCCGTCTCTTTCGTGTCCTTTGCCTTGGCCATTTTCTTTGAGAACATTCTATATTGAGGTTCTGTGGCTGATGATGATGATGTTGATGACGCTGATGACCTTGTCGTAAATGAGAGTAGGTGAATGAGTGGAAATGTATATAAACGAGTGTCGGTGGACAGCAATGGTCCGGCTGTGTGAAAGTGAGACGTGCACGAACGTGAGGAATAATGCTTAAGAGATGAGGGCAGGTCATTAGAAGGCTTCCGACGGGGATAGGAGCAGCTTATATTCTGAGTCACATATGGCTCAAGTTTTCAGACGTTGAAACTACACGCGGCCCATCTCAGTTACTATTTCGGGTCTTCGAAGTTCATGCGAAGGTTCCATAGGCCCTTGTGCAGGAGCGCATCGTTGGCCACTTCAACAGGGATCAAGTCCATTTAACCAGTGCCCTAATTTCATTCTCTGGTGACGATGTGAGTTTCTCGGGCTTTCCATGACACTCACGACTTCTTTCGTGTGGATGGGTGGGCCGAGAGAAGGGGCAGTTGGGGTTGGGGGGATGGTTCGCATGAATATCTAATTAAACGTGGTTCGCAGTCGAGACGGGCACCCCCGAGGACGCCCAGACCCTGGCTGATTGGATCTGAGCACCGATCGATGTGTCAGCGAAGGGTTTGTCACAGGCCGCAAGAGCAACAGGTCGAAGCGCCGTGATGTCACCAGGTCCCTCGTGGGGAGCAGGGAAATCGTCGTTTGGAGCCTAGACCCGAACTCTCCCGTGGTGGCCGGCCCCACAACGGACCGGAGACACACGGGAGGCCACGAAAAGATCCGCCCCAATTGGGCGCCGGGCCCACGGGAATCGGTTACACTCCGGTCCTGTCGCGCAGAATCTGAGGCGGAGGAGGGGGGGGAATTTAGCCACACGCCCGACCTGATATCCCGATCGTGACGTGTGATGAATCGCGTTGGCGAGTCTGCAACCCCCGCACCCCCCACCCTCCCAAGCGAGCCTGCGGCGGAGCACGCGACCATCGGGAGTCCGGCAAATGCCTCCGCGGCCTTCCAGGCATGTCGACACCGTCATGATGGTGCGCTTTCGATCGCCGGGTATGTGATGGTTTCAAACACTTTGCTCCATGTGAAACACTATCCATCCTCCAACCAGAGAGGCTCTCAATGTTTTAGCCCAAAGAACGCTCTGACCACATCACATGCTACGGGGCCCTGTCTACCAGCCGCCACCCCGCGTGCGTGCCCCACGGCTAATGGATGGTGGTTGGTGGGACAAGTACCTGTACCAGCGCTGTTCGACCACTAAGACAACAGCCGAACTCGCCCGCGGGCTGCTAAAAGTTTGTGCTAATAATGCGCCACCTGGCGGGAATATGCGGTGATGTTGCGCGGGATGGGGACGGAACCGAGGAGAAACAGGGACGTGTTCGCATAGAGCTGCTGTTTCCAGAGCCTGCATGCCTGCCGCCGATGCGGTTCTTCTCTTTTCCCTCCTGTGCATATGCCAGGTCGTGTAATAGGTAGCATTTTGAAGCACACTGGATAGATGTACAACAGACCCTCCAGCGGCTTTCCCTGCTTCACAAGTGCGCCAGCTGGTGAGCCACCGGAATAATGGAGACAGGGAGGGGGAGAGAAATATACCGAACCTGAATTATCCCACGTCCCGTTCTCCAATTATGCGTGTACTGGTACTTGTACTTGTCCCTGGCACTCCTGCCGCCCGGGCTGCATCCTCCCTCCCCACCTTCCATCATACCCTGGTCTCGCACATCAGCGAGCATTCCGACAAGCTTTCGCTATAAGATTTTCTTCTCATCTTCCCCGCCAGCTCCTCAACTCTCGGGAGCAACCCTCAACCCCCATCCTCAGCAAGATAGCTGTTCCATTCAGCATCCATCCGGCCACCCATTTTGTCAGTCCCTACTGCAGAGAGCAATTGTGAGCTCTTTTCGTCCCGGGCGCCCTCAACGACCGTTCAGGATGAGCTCGTCACAAGCCAAACCCGACGCCGCCGCTTCCGCAAGTGGCGTCCGGCAGCGGCAGGTAAAAAAGAACCTCGAGCAGCTTGACGATGAGCGTCAAGGCGTGGACTCGCCCATTGACAAGCACTCTGTCTCAGACGACGAAGATGCTTTGCGGAAAGCGGCCAAGACGTATGGGCGGACGCCCGAGGGCACGAGTAAGTTGCACGCCTTCTGACTGGCTAACGCACACGAGGTCTCCCTTCGATGCCTAGCCAGGAAAGCTGTCTTGGTCCACGGCATTGGTAACGTGCACTAACTGGCTGGCCTACAGTCTTCACCGTCCCCACGACACACGATATGGTCTCGCAGCTGCTCGATCCGCGCCAGCCGAAGAACCTGTCCGATGCTGTCGTTCTCATCATTCTAGCCCTGCACATCCTGCTTGCTTACATGCTACCTGACGGCCTCAAACTCCCCGTATTCGCAGTGGTATTCATGTTCTGGAGGGCCTCGTACAACATCGGCATCGGCTACCTGCTCAACGTCCAGTCCCACCACCGGAGGCTTGTGGCCTGGACCAAAAAGCTGAAGCTCTTTGAGCGTCCCGAGAATGGTGATCAGCCACGGCCGTGGCTCTATGACCTGCTCAAGCGCGAGTTTGAGGCGAAGATCCCGACGGACTACGCCTTCGACAAGGCGCCCCTTGAGTACAACACATGGCTGCTATTCCGGCGGGTCGTGGACCTCATCCTGATGTGTGACTTTGTCTCGTACTGCCTGTTTGCTATTGTGTGTGCCAACACGCCCGATGGCGAGTCAATCCCTATTTATCTCGCAAGGTGGGGCCTGGGGGTCGGCCTCTTCGCTTTCAATCTCTGGGTCAAGCTGGATGCGCACCGGGTGGTCAAGGACTATGCGTGGTACTGGGGTGACTTCTTCTTCCTCATCGACCAAGAGCTCACTTTTGATGGCGTCTTCGAGATGGCACCGCATCCCATGTATTCTATCGGATACGCCGGCTACTATGGCATCTCCATGATGGCTGCCAGCTACGAGGTTCTCTTCATCTCGATTGCGGCGCACGTTGCGCAGCTCATCTTCTTGGTGGTTGTAGAGGAGCCCCACATCGAGAAGACGTACAATCCGCCGGCTCCGCGCAAGAGGACTATGTCTGAGCAGTCCGACTCGTCTATATCTGCCGCTGTATCCGCTGTTGATGAGGTGGTCCAGGCAGGTGCGCCGGCTCACGACTCTCCGTCCCAGGTTCACAAGATCATTGGTCTTAGCAACCTTGACCTTTTCCGCGTTACCGACTACGCCGTTATCCTCCTCTGTGGCTACATGGGCGTGCTCACGCTGGTGACCCCGTCGACTCCCTTCTACCAATTCCTCTTTGTCCTTCATGCCGCCGTATGGCGTCTCTGGTTCACCGTTGGTCTCGGCGTCATTCTCCACCTGCAGTCCACGAACAAGGTCTGGTCGCGCCACTTTGTCAAGTACGGCGAATCGAGGGCCGAGGCGTGGAGCCAGTGGAAGTCGCTGTACCACATCAGCACCACCATGACCTACGCCTCGCTTATCGCCGCCTGCTGGAAGATGTACTCGCCTCCCGAGACCTGGAACTACGGGTGGGTACCGCTCAAGCACGTGCTGGGGGCCAGCATGGTCGCTCTTCAAATGTGGACGGCAAGCAGCATCTACGAGTCTCTCGGCGAGTTCGGCTGGTTCTTTGGTGACTTCTTCTTTGACCAGCGTGGGAAGCTCACCTACACTTCCATCTACCGGTTCCTCAACAACCCCGAGCGCATCCTCGGCACCGCGGCGCTCTGGGGCGCTGCTCTGATCACGTGGAGCAGGGCCATCTTCATCATGGCACTCCTGAACCAGATCCTTACGTGGGGCTTCATCGCCTACGTCGAGAAGCCGCACATGCAGAAGGTCTACGGCAGGAACCTCCGACGCGAAGCCGGGCTCACCAAATTCATCAAGCGCTCTCTTCCACCGCCGGTCAAGACCTGGACGGAGAGCATGGACAAGGTATGGGACGAGACGTCGGGCTTCGTCGAGGAGTTCCTCGAGGGAGCGCGGCCCAAGCTCGCGAGCGGTGTCAAGACCATCGTGCGAGACACATCGGCGCTCTTCAACTCGTACCCCGCGCGGCTCACCATCACTCGACTGTCGCCTGACCTTGCGGGTTACGAGCCCAAGTACTACTCACTCGACGTGGAGGGGATCCCGTCATCGGAGTCGGCTGCAGGCGAGTGGGCCACGGGCAAGGAGAGTCTGAGGGCTAGGTTCCGCAAGGATGTTAAGACACTCATGTTTGAGTACGGGTCGCCGATCAAGGTTACGTGGACGGCGCCTGCAAACCACAGTAAGAAGGACTGGGTAGGGCTCTACATGGTGGCCGACAACCACTCGCGTGACCACACGGAGGTGTCCTCTCTGGGTCGGTGGATCCCGACCAA
Source organism: Microascus cirrosus (assembly GCA_030271035.1). Classification (NCBI taxonomy): domain Eukaryota; kingdom Fungi; phylum Ascomycota; class Sordariomycetes; order Microascales; family Microascaceae; genus Microascus; species Microascus cirrosus. Next base: position 45,660 of record JAMBUN010000107.1, read on the forward strand.
CGAGGGCATGTACGAGTCGGAGTCACTCGACAGCGCCATCTCGGTTTCGGAGTACCGCGTCCCGAACACGGACCGGTCGGGCCCAGAGCTCGTGCGCGGCGAGGTGACGTTCACGGGCGACCGTCTGTGGTGGACGCAGGGCGTGTTCGAGCTGCGGTACCACCACAACGGTCGGCACAACGTCATGACGATCTCGCAACCGTTCGAGGTGCGCATGGGCCGGTTCGCGGACGACGAGGTCGAGGTGGACGCATCGGGCAGGTATGAGCGGGCTGTAGAGCAGGCGCTATTACCAGTCGTGAGGAACTGCCTCGACAGGGACCCGGACATTGCGCCTACCAAGCCGGAGGAGCCGTTCGGGAGCCATGTCGAGAGGGATGGGAAGTATGCGAAGCGGGTGGTGTACGCCATCCACCAGATGTTCGGTATTGAGTTTGCCCCGGCAGTGGTTCCGGCAGATGGAAGTGTGAAGAAGCTTGCATGGAGGATTTGCAATGCGAAGCAGGTTTTGGTGAGTCTTGGGATGTGTTAGGGGTGAGAGAGGTGCTAGAAGCTAACCTTTTGCAGGCTCCGTATAGCATGTCGGGTTCTAAGGGAACGACGACGCCCACATAAACGACTCGGAGGGATCTAGTGGGGGATTCGGATTAGACAACGTGAAGCCCGCTGGGCTTGGAAGGTAACTGGTATCTCTTACTTTCTTTAAGCGGGTGGTGGAAGCATTGGTGAGCGGGCGATGACTTTTCCGTTTGATACCTGTTCTGCATTGGTTTTCTGGTTGGCAGGGGTGTTGTTGTATATACATAGAACGGAGTGCATGGTTGAGTGGCTTCGTTGATATCAAATTGAATAAATTTATTTTTATCTATGAACTTGAGATGGAGGAGACTCTTCTGATGGCCGAGGACGCTGTGGCCGAGGAACGCCCATGACCATTATTCTTTCTATACTTGGTTTCTTTTCCTTCCAACTCTCGAACGGGGTTGAACTGAACAGAAGCCAACGTCCTAGAAGGCGTTACAGGGCGTCACCAAAAAGTAGCTTCCAAAAGTACATTGTCATCGCAGACGACGAGACTCGTATCTGTATATATAGAGCGGGAGGGCCTCTTTCGGATTGAGCGACGAGAAACGCATGGAGGCCCATGTTGAGGGATATATACCCGAGACGGGGCCCAAGAAGATCTACATCAGGCACCTCCTATCCGTAAACAGGTCATAGACCCTAGATTATACCGAGCTTATATCAGGGGGTTATAGACGGGGGAAAAGCTCCGAGGTTTATATCGGAACACGGATCCGGAGATAGAGAGAAATATTCATTCTTTTCCGGGCTGGGCAATTTTGGGGGATTTTGGAGGCCCCTTTCATTCTCTTTCAATGAGCCTGGCGTGGATTTATGGTAGGAGTCGGCCTCGGACTTTGACTGCTCTACCGAGATACCCCGCAGATATCATCATCTATTGTACTTGGAAATATAACAGGGGCTAAGGAAGGTGCGTCCTTCACATTCACCGCGACGATATGGAGCAAACATGCAACGTAACTCCGTCTTTTCAGCGACACGTCACACATTCGCCGAATCTACATGTCAGTGCGGAGGCGGGTCCCCGCCGACCTTTGGAGCAGAGCTCCACAGGTGCGTGTTTGTTCGACCTTTTACGGATACAAGTCGGCCCGTACCCCCACGCGCCTTTTCCGAGGATAGTCCACTTACCCCAGATGCGGCACGAAACGAGCAAGAATCCAATACCGCGATGTCAATTCTCGGAAGCCATGGGCCGGATAATTCGGCCCTCGTCCTTATTCGGACCCTACCATGCACATATTTCGCCGACGAAGGACGGACTCACTTCGGCAGCGGCAGAAGCATATCGCAATGCGGCCCGCCATGGTCATTCATTTGCGGAAGTTGCGGCGGAGGGTTGGATTTCTCATTCGGCAGAGCGGGGGCGTTTTTGCCCGATTAGGAAGGGGAGCAGGGGCACAGGTTTCTGGGGAAATCAAGGGGAGAGTGCGGGTTCGCGGTACTATGTTTGGCGGGGAAGATTGAGAAAGACATGCCGACGAGGCCAGGATCAGCGCGAGAATTTCTCTTTACTTGTTCTTACTTATTCTTATACCTCGACCCCGTTAAGCTCGCTCTTATACTTCCACCGCCCGCCTCCCCGCACCCCGACCCTCGACGCTCTCTAGCAACACCCGAAAATCATTCCCCGTCTCATACCCCACAACTGACTTGCAACCGCCCGAGGGCGCCCCCCCCCCAAGATGCACCTCAAAGCCGCCCTCGCGCTTGCCGCGCCTTCCGTCATCACTGCCACCACCCTCTACGCAGCCTCCTACTCTGGCACCGTCTCAACGCTGGAACTCACCCTGTCCGGCGACGGCGACGACGCCTCGCTGTCTGCGATAGGTGTGACGGATGGCTGCGCCGGGAGCCCCGCGTGGCTCGAGATCGGGGAGGAGGGCGTGGTGTACTGTAGCGATGAGGGCTTGACGCGCGCGACGGGAAGTGTGTCGGCGTTTGTGAGGGGGGAGGAAGGGCTGGAGCTGGTGAGCAAGCTCGACACGGAACAGGGCCCTGTTAGTTCGGTGAGATTTGGGGATGGCGGACTCATGGTTGCGCACTAGTGAGTTTGTCTCCATCCGAGTTCCTTCTGATTCAGGAAGAGGGGGGTGACGTGGACTGCAACAAGAAGTGGATAAGAGTAAGGAGGCCGGTTGCTCGGAACCGAGCTGACATCGCCCAGCGCCACATCCATGGTCAACATCCTCGATGTCTCAGACCCGGCTTCACTCACTTCAATCCAGAACTACACATTCACCCTCGACGAGCCCGGCCCGGACCCCGGCCGCCAGGACGCACCCCACCCGCACCAGGCCGTCCTCGACCCCACGGGCTCCTTCATCCTGGTTCCAGACCTCGGCGCCGACCTGGTGCGCATCTTCGCCGTGGGCGATGACCTTTCTGTCGAAATGTTGGAGCCGCTGGCCGTCGAGCCCGGGAGCGGGCCGAGGCATGTGATCTTTGTGGAGGGGAAGGGAGAGGGGACGGTGATGTATCTAATCTCGGAACTGTCGAACACCATCTCCGGGTATGAGGTTGGGTATCCCGAGGGTGGGATCGCGTTTGAGGAGTCGTTTGTTATTCCTACTCATGGGGAGGGCGAGGCCGTTCCTGAGGGAGCCGCTGCGGCAGAGATCCTCGCGTCTGTAAGTCCTCTGTTCACTAAACTTCGAGATAGCATGTGCCACCCAAGTTCTCCAGTGCTAACACGGTAAGCCCGACGGCAACTTCCTCACCATCTCCTCCCGCAACGAGTCCGCCTATACAATCCCGAACCCCGCGGCCCCGGAAGAGGACGACATCCCCTCCGACACCCTCGTCACCTTCTCCATCGGCGACACCGGCGAGCTGACCCTCCTCCAGAAGGTCCCGGCCGGCGGCCTGGGACCTCGCCACTTCTCGTTCAACGAGGCCGGCGACCTTCTCACCGTGGGGCTGCAGATCGACCAGCGCGTCGTCGTCATACGGCGGGATGTAGAGACGGGAGAGGTAGGGGACATTGTGGCAGGCGTGGATGTTGGAGGCGAGGTTACGTGTGTGCTCTTCGATGAGTAGGGGGTTCAGGAGTCTGGGGTGTGTATAGATCACGAATGTGTAGAGTTGAGCTTTGTATTTGCGTTTCACTTTTCTAGATTGACGTAAATAGACGCCCGTCAAGAACAGACACGGGCATGACGCCCCATAGTGCGCATGCCGCGGCTCGTTAGACATCGTGACCAAAGAACGCGGCCGCCATGCGACGTATAGACTAACATTACTAATTGACAAGCTTTCTTGCTAGTGCACATTATAAGTGCGGTGGATATAGACAGCAGTCATGAGATGACACCTAAGGAGCGATTCTTCATATGCGACGCCTCGTCTGACATGCCCTCTCGGGAAGCTGAGAGTACCCCAGCGACGGATGCTCGCGCACATGACACTTCACCTTCCTAAATTTCAGAGCCGCATGCCCCATGGGGGTATCATGTCCGCCGGCTGAGAAACGGGCCAGTTTAGCGAGCTCGCTCCCGCGCTTCTCGCTAATGCGCACTCCGGACGTACTTTTTCCACCGACGCTGGCTCTTCCCAGGGAGAGATCGAGGTTCTGTTGCATTTGAACGTGCCAGTGAATAAATCTTCGAGACCTACACTCCGGAGGGTGTAGGAATGGCACCTCGACAATGGGAGCCTTGTCCCTGCACTTGCGTCGACAACAGTGCCGGATACCGGCTGCGACACAGCGGTTACTACGATGCGCCGCTGGTAGCCGGTACGGGTATACTTCGCAGCCTGCTCCTCAAACTGGGCTCTTTACCCGGCGCCCGGTCTGGGACTGCAACGTCGACGGACGGTCAGCTTTTGCGTGCCTGGCTGACGCCTGCTGCGATGGAAGAACCAGATATGCACTCCAAGGGAGACTTTTCCCTGGTTAGAGAACGCAACAATGGCGGAGAACACGCTAGCCCGGCCACAGCGTGAGACGAATCCAGGTCCGACCTGCGCCAAGGGACCAAAGGGGAAAGGGGAGCTTCCAAAAAAGATGCCGTTGAGCAACGTTCGAGGTAACGACGGCCCGGGGTGGCGCGGCGCATATGTCAGGGCCTCCGAGGACCGGACCCCAGGACCATTAACATCCATCGAACTTGGTTTGGGGAGATTATTTCCTCAGTCAACCTGGAGGAACGGGTGACGCGACGCCTCATGAAATCGATCCCGAAAAGCTTACTTTCTTTGCCCTAGAATATGTAGCAAGTAGTCAACGGACAAGAAAGGGCTTCGTTGTTGGGCCTGCACACGGAAACTTTCTGCGCGGACTGGAGCGGGCGTGCGAGGTGCAAGAGGTGAGGCTGGCGGTGAGGCCACGTTGGGGTAAAAGAACCCTGCATGATATTGCGCCGATCACTCACATCATCGGCTGGGCGAACCAGTTTTGGATTGACGATTCATGGCGCGGGGCTTGTAAAAGCTCGTTCAATTCTGCTGCTCCCTCCGCCGCTAACGGGGAGCGTGAACACCCGGGTGGAGAGGCGGGTGGGGTGGGGACCCGGGGGGTGAGTGACTTGGCGGGCGTATCTGGGGTACCAGAAATGAGGGAACTTTGGGGGCCGATGTGACGATAGGGACAGGCGGCAGGTGAGGGACCAGGGGAGTAACCTCGGTCTGAGCACCAGCTGGGGTGGCCGATATGGCTCTTGAGAGTATGCCACAAGCGCACCGGCGACAAACGATGGCAATTGAGATTCTAAAGGCCATTCTGTCTGATCGTCGCAGGAGTAGCATCTAGCTTCAGCCAGCTTTGCAGCCCCTTCTGAACTCATGGTGGCATGCATTGGCGATCTCCCCTTCACGAGGGTATAGGTCTTCGACGTTATAGCTGTCAATACGACCAGTATGGGACCCCAAAGCTGCCGCTGCAATCATATCACCCTGCAAAGGAGCAGAAAAGCAGTCCAGCTTTGTTGCGCTTGGAGAGACACGCCTCCAAATCTGTGCGAACCTTGGGTTCATTGTCATCCGGACCCCAAGCAAAGGCAGGTCATGCCTGAGCAGGGGAGAATTAATAACTGGACGTTAATTAAGGCCAAACGAACAGCGCCGCTGTTGACCGACTCTCCACGCTTTTGACGTTGAGGTCCGAGAGTCGAGGCTGGCAGCAGGCCCATGCCCAATCTCGTTTGCAGGCGCGGCCGCCACAGATCTCGGTACCGAGCCTGCGAGCCACACGAGCTGCACGTCGTCGGCCTCGTCACGCCACAGAGCACCCGGCGCGCTCATCCGACACCCCGATTCGACAGATAGTCCGCATAAGAGCACATGGCTCGACGCTGGCGGGGCCCTTTTGTTGTTCCTCCTGACCCCAGAGTAGAGATCGGTGCTCTGTTTTGGGGGTTGGGGCGGCCGGGTTCGAGACCGAAATGCCCTTTTTGGGCGGGCTGCAGGGCCCGCGACCGGCGCCTTGCGCTTCTTGGGATTCGTTATTTGGTGAAACCACATGGCTTGTTGTCTGGTGTGGGATCTTCGAGGGCGTGTTAGAGGGTGAGGGCCAGGGTTACTAAGCGAGTTCGGGCCCTTCCGAAGACCCCACGTGAGACTCCGTCCACTGGTTCCCGTCCACCACGGCAATTTATTCCCAAGGTGGATGAAACCATTCCCCACAGTCCCCCCAAGACTGACAGTCTCGACACAGCGCCCAACGTCCAATCCACTGGACGAGAGGAAGCGCAAAAATAAAACAGGCGGGGGGAGGAGGAGGTCCATGCCCACCGCCGTCGCCGCGCGATGGTGGGCTCTTAATATAAACTCCCAGCGGCATCCTAGCGACGCCTCATGACCGCCTCGGAACCCGAGAATCAGAGCTGCGACGACTGATCTCGTCTCCCCCGGATGAGGCAGGACGGTATGGAAGGATTTGCTTGTGACGAGGTGCCATGTGCCGGGGCGAACAATTCTTTTCACTTCGATATTTTTATTTGCGGGAGGGATCGCCGGAGATTACGAGGTAAACTGTGTATTGCTCTCCAACATGGCAAGGGTCTCGTTATGAGAGAGGGGAGTGAATAAACCCTGTCACATCCCGTTCCCTTCCCCTTCCCCTTTCCCCACTATGTCAAGCAACCGTCACAAGGGGGAAATGAGGGCATCTCGCCTCGATTGGCCCCGCCCATTTCCGCGCTCTCTCCGGAGCCCAACAGGAAAGGCGCGGCGCGAGGAGCAAACCGATGTGATACCGGCTCTGCATCCTTGCCCGTTCGGGTGCTTCGGATCAAGAACCCGACAGGGGCAAGCCACGAAAAAGGGGAGGCGTTGATCATGACCGGTTCCAGTGTCCGGGGTAACAGCCGCGGCGCGACCCTGAACCTGTCTAACCCTTTGTCCTGCGCCGCCCACTGGATCGCCACCTTCGAGAACGCTTTGGGGCAGCGGGGACGCCACGTTTATCCGCGGTGGCTGGTCTGCATGTGGGAAGGCCTGAGTGACTCTCCCCCCCTCCTTCTCCTGCTAGCCTATTCGGCCCGTTCGACGGCTGTGCGCCCTGCAAATCACCTCGTCGATGTTTGTCACATTTTTTTCCTTCTGGCGCTAACATAATGGCGGGGCGCGTGTATGGTGGAATTTCTTGAGGTGGGTGAGCTGGAGGGGCAGGGCTTGGCCATGTTGGGCTTGGTTGAGGGAAGTGAGGTCGGTTGAAACTTATGAGGGGGACCATGCGTTGAGCGTAATAAAAAGGGTTCTGACGGTGTCGATCCGGAGGTTTGCGACAAGGAAAGATAGGCGGCAGGCTTCAAGCACATATGCACTTGCTGATGCCCGTCATTTCGGTGACACCTCGACTGGGGTGGCAGACATTGAGACGTCTCCGGGCGGATGGATATGCGCGAAAAGTTTACTTGCTTCCGCCCACTGCGGATCGTTACGGCACTTGGAGTGGCCCTTCCCCATATGGAGTACTTCCACGGCACCATACCCGCATGTGGAGGGCGGCCGCTGCCCCCACTGCCGGAAGCGCACCATTCAACCCCGCTCCCGAGTCCCCAAGGCTCTCTCTCCGCATCGGGAAGGTAAAGCAGCGAAGAGGATTCTCCCTGGATCCCATGACCGGAGGCCCTATATGTAGCCGCCTGGGAAGCTGGCATTCCTCATGCGCTATAAATCACCTCGGCCGTGCTGAGAGAAGGTATCTGGTGAGGCGGCGGGAAGTACGGGGCGGTACGCGGCGTGTTAGTGGAGTCGTTATATGGGCGCCGTGTACCGAGTCAGACGCAGGTACAGGGCGGGGCCGAGGGTATTGAGACTACTGGAGAGCATGGTGTACGTAGTCGGATGCCTAACTATAGAACGTATATATCTATTCGGGGAACTATTTGTGCGGAGTGGAGCAGTTGAACCTTGGAAGGGGCTTGAGGATGACCGTCTATATCAAGAGCCACTAGGAGCTTGCGCGGTAAGGTGGGAGTGTGGAATTAGATCATTTACACTTACACCTGTCCTCAACCCGCGCTAACTATTTCTCGTGGAGCGGTCCTGGTAGGACTATTCAGGGTCTAGGAGGTGGGGACGACCTCACATTGCCACCCCGGTGCAACGAAACCAAGAGCAAGTCCGACTCAGGAGGGTGGCCTTCACACCCCGAGCGTAGCCGACGAAGAATCGACTACTTGGCATATTTACGTATATTGGGATGACGTGCCACAAAAGCGCGGAGTCATACACGGGGTTGGCGAGAGCAAAAACAGGGCTGGATGCCCGCATTGGTGGCTCGTATAAGCCCGGGCCAGGGCCATGATCGACGGTTTAGAGAATCCCAGGGCATTATAGGCCTGTGTTTCGGATACTTTCAAACGGGAGTCTCCGTTCTTTGAACTGATTGACGCTTCATGCACACCCATATCATGGAGGTATTACCGTCCAATGCGGCCTGTCGAGGTAATATCCACGAGCCAATGCCGCTGGGTGGGAGCGGTATTACATTTCACTCCCTGGGTACGTCTAATACCTTCTGATAGTGGCGTTGTTGGTCTTCACGTATAGGATCAATCGGAAGGGTGAAAGCATAGGGTTTAGTGAAAATACTAACAACAGATAAAAAAGTGCTCGCGATGCCCTCGTCGCACTAAAGAACGAAAGCGGCGGGGGGCGTGCAGTCTCCAGGCTTCGCGGAAGGTAGAAGGCCGCAGTACATATAGACTATTATGTGGCTCACGCCAACAAGCTCCAGAACGTGTGGAGATTGGGGATGGAAGGACTCGGCCGGCGATCAGTGCCTGTTCCCCGCATCCCGAGCTCATCACTGGGGCTGTGGGGTTCCAGAAGCCAGTGAGCAGCATCCGAACCAGCCCAGAGCAAAAGTTACCGAGGAGGAGAATGCATCATGGCGAGTAGTCCTCCGGTATCCTTTGTCTAGCTAACGATGACGGGAACGTGTCCCGGTGGCCTTTCCGACGAGCATTATGCGGAGTTGATGGGAGTTCAAGAAATTAGTATGTGGCCCTACTCTGTACCTGTTTGAGGGCAGTGGCAGGGTCCGCGGCAGGACTCTGATTACAGGACCCCCCTCCATGGCATCGCCGCTGCATTTTCATCCCGTGCCCACTGTGCAGGAGCGACTTACATATGCTCCTTATTATTAATAGACAAAAAAAGCTAGGCGTGGAGAGATATTGTCAAATGTGGCCCATCCAGTCCTGCGCATTCCCATCGCTCCTTCATCATCAGCATGATACATCCTCCGAGAGCTTCGCTTCCCCCAAACTCCCAACTGAACGGATAACGCATAACGCGGGACGTATCTCCACCGTGTCGCCTCACTCAACAGAAGATCATCTGGCGATTACTGCATCTAGTCTGGCCTCGACATACCCCTAGTCAGGTATGAGATCCAAAATTCGGGGCGCCCCATTTCCCCCTCTCCGCCCAATCCAGTTCGAGTCGCATCTCCGAGCGCCCCGCACTTACCCTCTCTTTGTACCAAACTCCGCGCTGAGCTGCAGTGGTGTGGAGGGCCTCTCTTGCTGTGAATGTAATGGCAATGTACCCCCCGTATTTATCCCTGGTATCAAGTAGGACCCACACCCTCCTGCATCATGTGCCCTCCCCATATTCTTCCCCAGAGTCCCCAAGCGAGAGGTGCTCTGAGTGACTTCATAGCGTGCGCCATGGTACCCTCTGTGAACCTATGTGACCCCTGCAACCTCGCTTCTCCCGTCTTTTCATCCATCCCCACGAAGAAAGAACCGATGGCACCAGGCCAAATGTGGGCGCCCTCGCGGACCCCAGCGTGAGGGTGACCTTAATCCCTCCGCATCCTCAATATCCCCTCCAGCCTTTTTGCCATAATTAACGCCTCGGCCCAACACTGACGCCCGCTTCCTTCCCTCGTTCTTCTCTCTGCTTCCCGTCTATCCCCGGCGTCATCCATCTTGCCTTCCCAGTTTAGTTTGTTTCATCGTCAAAACTTGCTTCGGTCGTTGCCAGACTATTTTGGACTCCCCGTATACAAGTGCAGGTAGCGTGATCTGCCTCGCGTCACTTTGTTTCTCCGCCTACCACCCTCACTTTGAGCTGCGTATCAGCAGCACCCGGCCGGAAGACACCGTTATCCCACATTCCGTGGAGCTCTGACGCCCTCAGAGCAGCCACGACGACTGTCGCCCACCACGTCGTCCACACAACTTCACATCCAGACGAAAGTCATGTCCCCGTCATCGACGGGCGACTCCCCGCGATCTGCCACCACCGCCACGGCTGCCGGCAGATTTTCTGTACCCACCCAGGGCAGCTTCAGCATTGACGTGCCCGGCGGCTCTCTCAACCCGCCGACGAACGGCTCCTCGAATAAGTCCCCCACTGCCATCAAGCAGCGGGCCGCGAGCTTCAGCAGAGAGGGGATCCTGGGAGCCGCCCAGAAAGCGCGGAACTTCTCGCAGTCGTCCGAGACACGGCCAGATACCATGTCGGGCTCCAACCAGGCGAAGACACCGAGCGATGAGGGGACTATCAACCCTCTCAAGCGGCGGAATCCGGACTCCTCGGTCGACTACCCGCGAAGGAGAGCCACTATCGCTGTACGTGGGCAAGACTCGCGGCTTGCTGGGACGGGAATGCTAACCGCCGTCGTAGTGTGAGGTCTGCCGGTCCCGGAAATCCCGATGCGACGGCACGAAGCCGAAATGCAAGCTATGCACCGAGCTCGGCGCCGAGTGCGTCTACCGCGAGCCTGGGATCAAGCTTGACGCCGGCGACAAGCTGATTCTGGAGCGCCTGAACCGCATCGAGAGCCTGCTGCAGATGGGCGCCGTCGGGAACCAGGGCAGTGGCTCGCTGAACATCGGGCACGAGTCGCCCTCGATGAGCAACGGGACGGCGCTCAGTGGCGGGGACAACCTTATGGGGACGAACTCGTCGAACAACTTCGTATCCATCATCCCGAACGGCGGCCTGGGCACGTGGACGAGCCCGCCGAACATCTCGACGATGCCCAAAATGCACACGAACGCCGCGCTCCACCTACTTCAGTGGCCGCTCATCCGCGATCTTGTCTCGAGACCCTACGACCCCCAGATCCTGCTGCAACTCGAGATGGCGCGGGAGCCTCTGCATTCCCTGACCAAGACGCCGTGCGTCGACCTCTCCAACACACAGGCGTACATCGAGGCCTATTTTGAGCGTGTAAATGTTTGGTACGCCTGCGTGAACCCCTTCACGTGGAGGAGCCATTACCGGACCGCACTCTCCAACGGCTTCCGAGAAGGGCCGGAGAGCTGCATCGTCCTTCTCGTTCTCTCCCTGGGCCAGGCCAGTCTACGGGGGAGCATCTCGCGCATTGTGCCCCAAGAGGACCCCCCGGGACTGCAGTATTTCACCGCGGCCTGGGCGCTACTTCCAGGGATGATGACCTCCAACCATGTCCTCGCCGCGCAATGCCATCTCCTAGCAGCCGCGTATCTATTCTACCTAGTGCGCCCGCTCGAGGCGTGGAACCTGCTCTGCACGACTAGCACCAAGCTCCAGCTTCTGCTAATGTCGCCGAACCGCATCCCCGCTCAGCAGCGCGAGTTGACGGAGCGGATATACTGGAACGCGCTGCTCTTCGAAAGCGACCTCCTTGCCGAGTTGGACCTGCCCCACTCGGGCGTCGTGCAGTTCGAGGAGAACGTTGGGCTCCCGGGCGGGTTCGAGGGTGAGGACAGCCAGGAGGCCGTGGGGCGCGACGACCTTTGGTACTTCCTCGCCGAGATCGCCCTACGGAGGCTGCTCAACCGCGTGAGTCAGCTCATCTATTCAAAGGACTCGATGGCCTCGACGACAAGCCTCGAGCCCGTGGTCGCCGAGCTTGACTACCAGCTCACGCAGTGGTACGACTCGCTGCCGATCCCGCTGCAGTTCCCCTTCGCGCGCACGATACTCGTGGACCCAGTGCAGACGGTACTCAGGTACCGGTTCTTCGCGTGCCGCACTATCATTTACCGGCCGTATATCCTCGCCGTGCTCGACAACGAGAATGCTGTGCTAGACCCCGCCGTGCGTGAGAGTTGCCACAAGTGCCTTGAGGCTGCTATCCGGCAACTAGAACACATCCAGGCGCAGTAAGTAACTCTGATTCTCTCTCTTTGCTGCCTCGTCGATTCCCCGCGAAGCACGTTCATGCGGGCTACATCGGTACCTCTATACGCACCCCCCC
>JAMBUN010000108.1:0-57329 GCA_030271035.1 Microascus cirrosus
GGACGTATTAGTTACTAGTTTACGTATTGAATTTCTTAGGTTATGTATGTACATATACCTTTATTTTGATTGGATATTACCTTGGGCTGATGTCAAGAATTAACATTTCAAATCCCTGTGGCCTGTAGCGATCTGACGGCCGATGTCCATTTACGGTAACACCTGAGTCGGGAACGCGCAGCAAGACAAGGGGCGCGAGCAGCAAACCCCACAAAACTCTCAAAATGAGATTCAGACTCCTGGAATTTGGAACGGGGAAAGAGCTCTCTACTTGATCAGGACGAATACTGTAGCAAGACCCAACAAGGCACAGAGAATCACTACTGCAGCACGCCTTCAACCAGTACACATCACTTTGTTCTCCAATACAAGATGCCCGACGCACAGCCCGACGCGGACGTCACAGATGGTGGAGACGGCATGGTGAAATGTGGCAGCGCATGTTTAATGATATGATATCAGCACTCATTGATGCCAAATGATGCCAACGAATAGCCATCAACGCCAGCTTCGCTGTTGTGAAACCCGAATGTGCAGCATTGGTCACGACTTTCCGCGCAGGGCGGGCGGCTCCTAATTTCTCTTACGTGTTGTTTGAAAAGGCAGGGAAATCCCCATGCGACTAGTCTATTGGAACGACCACAAGTATTTCGTTCTAGAAACGCCAAAACTACTACAATATTGCTCCCATGCGTAACCCGCGCGTCGACGGCTTCTTTCGTCCCCTACTAGTGAATAACTTCGCTAGGTCCCAGTCTGCAAGATAACCGGAGCCGCCTGTTGTAGCGAGTGCGCCATCCGCAAAATTCGTTCTAGACTCGACAGGTTTGGAATTTCAACCACGCCGGCGAATCGCGAATCATCTTTGGGCCCGCGCCTACTATATGAGATGCACTCCAAGATAAGCTAACCAAAAAGCCTGACATTTTGTGTTTGCAAAATGGTCTCTTTCATCTCTTTACAGTGAATCCGGACAATGTCATACCTGCAACGCAAAGAAGGAATTGTTGCATTCTTCGTCCATAGATACTTGCTTTACCCTATGAGATCCCACCTTATCTTGACCGCACTTGGCTAGGAAGATGAAGTAGCTAAGTATATATGCCTTCCTTGTAGAGCTCCCTTGTCGGTCGGAGATCCCTTGTAGTCATTGAATGAGTTCTGATTCTTAGGAGGTGGCAGAGCCGCCTCCCCTCTCTAGTTCGTCAAGTCTTTTGAAGGTCCTCTCCAGACTTTCAGCTGAGTTCCGTATTTTGCCCTCATATCCCGCATGCCATTCCCCGATCACATGCCGTATTTCTGCTTCTGTAGAACTCTTCAGGACTATCCCGTCTTTCTGAAGTAGGCTAAAGATACGTGAAAATAAGTCTCCATTTTCAACAGCTCTATAACGATGCGGCGTCGGGGTGCCGTCAGGTTTCTGAAGGTAGCCTTCCCGTGAAGAGTTGGTTGTGAATAATCTCGTGGCATAACTCCTGCCTGTTTCGGGGGTCGGCAAAGTCTGGGGCATGCCACTGTTTTGTTTCCTGGTGGGTGTCCGGGGAGCAGGCGGAATGTCTGAGGATCTTTCTACCCTTGCCGTGGCATCGTCCTCTTCGGTAACGAAGAAGCCACATTGCCTCTGAGTACATGACGCGACTGTCATCCCGTTAGCAAACCTATCTAGACGAAGACTAGATGTGACCAACACTTCTCGCCCTTACTGCTCTCCTTAGTCGAGGTCCGCCAGGGCGCTTCTAACCCGCAGCCACAGAACCACTTTCCTTCGTAGAACGTGCCGTTTGTGTAGTTTGAGGCTAGTGGCATTGTGCAATAGTCATAAAGGGAGAATTGGCTTCGAAAGGAAGGCGAAATACTGACTCTAATTTTGCAATTATGAGGGCCGTGGTCAGCGGCGCAAGAGGATGGGAAACCTTCGCCTTTTATCCCACGCGGTAGGTATTGCAGTTCTGTAAGTGAGGCGAGATGGATTGGCAAGTGAGGCTAACCGCATGACAACTAGCCAACTATTCGTCGCCACGTAATAGTTTAACGCAGACTTACAGTACTCTTACCCTGTACCACAGGTACCTAGGAGCAATCCTGATCTTCACCCATGTCACATTGCATCGGCCCAAATGCATGCAAACAGAAGGTTTCTCACTGGTATTTCCCACTTCTCCAGCTTCGGTAAGCGTGCGCTAGGGACGGACCGTGCCGGCTTAAGGTGGATCCACAAGATGGCAATCGGACATGGGCTTGGACGGGAAGTGCCCGAAGTGGAGGCATTAGACTTGCTTTCTGGGGTACTATTAGCTTTTTCTTCCATGCCAATTCCGTGATAACGTGGAGACAAAAGCCATACTGCAAGACACGTTCCGCCCCAGCGAGAAAGGTCCTCACCGAAGGTTCTGGAATCGAGGGCGCTCTACTTATGTAGCTTATTAGGCGTTAGGCAACCACGGCTCGTCCCTCGTCAACTCCTCAATCCATCTTCACTGCACCAACTCTTTCATCCTATTCTTCCATGGCTCCGAAGCTCTCCCTGTCGCAGCATGAAAAGCTTCAAGGCATGATCCGAGCCGGTCTGTCAAACCGAGCAATCGCAGAAGTTATCGACTGTTCCGAGCGAACTGTTTGACAAGGTCGATTAAAAATAAAACTATTCGGCACAACAAAAGCACCCCCTACTTGTGTCGGCGGTCAGAGCAAGATCGAGCCCCTTATATAAGACGCTTTATTTGATCAACTTCTAAAGGAGTCAAATATGTTTTGATCAGAGGTGGTATCCTTCCTTTGTAATAAGTTTGGGGTGGAGGTATTGCTCTCTAGCATTACGCGCCTCTTGCAGCGCAAAGGATAGTCAAGGAAGAGCAGTAGTTACGTAGTGAGTGAGCGCGGTGTGGCCAGACCGCGCGATTAGTTCGTCCTTACAGCCCCACGTATAAGTCGAACTCATACAACGTGGATGCCGCCGCACCTAGTGAGCGCTGCATTACCTCAGTAAGGTCTGGTCCTGGGTCTCCGAGATCGCAGTGGTTCTCTGATCAGACCTCAAGGAGTCCACAAGAGCACGCTTAACACAACAGCCGGTCTGAATTGTGTTAGTCTAATATCTAGCTTCAGGGTGTCTGTTCAATATAAGCCCCTGCAGATAAGGGGTCAGATCTTCCCGCTTCTGGAGAGAATCGGGGTAAACACATCCCAGTGAATACCACAACAGTTTCCTACGCTAACTCAAAGCTTCGCTGATGCCCTGGACGTTTATAGGAGGACGCGAATTTAAAATGGCCTGTATGGCCTATTCGAGCCGGGACAATTCTTCGGAATGAGGCCCTGGCTTGGGGTGGCTTCAGTCAGATCATCATCCACAAAGTCGAGTAATACCGGAACGTCTCGGCATTAAGATATGACGACTGAAATATACTTGTGTACGGTAGGCAGAGTCTAAGGCTGTCGATGACATTTTATATATTTTCACACTAGAACCAAATAATCTTATCATCACTCGGGCTAGAAATACTGTTATCGTGTTCAGCGATGATCAATCGCCGAGTTCTATTGACAGGGAGTAAGTAGCTAGACTAGATCTTTGCCGAGTAATACATAACATCTCTGTGGGAAGAAGCTACCCCGGAGGAAAACGTAAGGAATAATCCACTGCCGCTCGAGCTGTAGTCGAACGCGCTAGATTCGCTGGGGGACATTTTGGCCGTATCGCGGATGACGTTCAGACCAGCCAATCTCATCGTTAAACTCCAAGCAAAGCCAGAGGGGATGAGTTGTCTACTAGGATGTGTACGCAGGCATACCTGCTCTGCTTGGTGTAAACCATTGGGCTGTCTTGACGCAGGATATATGCGAGCTAGAGGTCTCAATGGTGATACGAGTAGACGTCATTGGTTGTAAAGAGCAGCCGGTAATTAAACAAGAACTCGCTCTACATGCCCTAGGCAATGCAATGTGTTGTGCCCTAAGTACTTGAGTCGCGAAATCAGGCAGGCGTCGGGTCAACCCAACATGCATATCTGATGCAATCCCCTCATATGGCGGGCCTCCCGCATTTTGTTGTGTAAGTAACCCATCAGGCATTAAGGACCACATCTCACGTCCGCCATGGACCCTGTACCACTCCACTCTTGACATGATATCAATCTTTTTCGATTTCATGTGGTCGTAACAGCCAGTCAGCCCTCGCCTAGATCTTCTTATTTCCCGACATGACGAGCCAACAGGATAGATTGAGGGTATATCTGGCTTGTCGCCCTATATTTAGTGGTGAGAATGCCCAGCTGCGCAAGGGCAAGAAGGTAAGGAAACTTATCCGCGCAAAGAAAAGTTCTCTGGGGCCCATCATGGAGACCTTGAAGGAGAAGGAAGTAGTCGAGATCGTCCAGAATTTGCTCGATAAACGAATCTTTGAATCGGACCTGATCGCCAAAGTCGAGTTCCCCGGTCTCTTCCACCCCTCACTGTCTAGGGACGCCAATCGCCAGGCGTCCGAGTTTGAAGCCGCCCAATCTATAACGAAGGTTCCGGACGAGGTCGCATCTGAGGGGTGGAATCCGGACGAGGCGGCTTCCCTGCCCAGCAGTGGCCCGGGTGGCGAACAGGTGGATGCAACCAACAAGCGAAGGGTAGGACAGGGTGCAGAAACCGATTTGCACCAGCCAATCAACGAGAAAGGGCATTCGAGTGAGCCAGCCAAAAGAAACGAGGCCGTTGAAACACATGACAGCTACATTCCGCCAGCGAAGCCGTCGTTGATTGGAAACATGCCACCCTTATATCCCTGCTACCTATGCTACAAGACGCAGCATTCCATCCTCACCATGACTCAACAGGCCCTTGAGGAATGTTGCTTCGACTTTGCAACACTGAACATGCCAACCCTTCTCGAAGAAAAAGGGTGGGACTGCCCTGCGGCTGTTGAACTGACCAAATGGCTGTGGACATTCCGAAAACAGGACGTCGCAGCACACGTCCAACCATTTTTCACAAATATCGATGCCAAGGACTTGAGGGATCTCTTTGCCAACTTAGTGAGGCTGCGCAACTCAGCCGTCCACCGAGAACCCGTCACGGCCAAGGGTATTAGCCAGCTCCTCGAGTCGGCAGTCAAACTCGCACAGATACTCCAAGACTACCGGCGCGCCGCGCAGTTGGACGACGTGCGTAATGAACTGGATAGTAAGGTCAGAGCGATGGAGCTTCACAAGGCCGTCCTGGAGGACAATGCCACTGCCGAATTGCTGGACATACAGCGACAGCGCGAGGAGCTAGCCCGCAGGGAGACAGCAATCATTGAAAGAACTGTGAAGGAAGATCGACAAAACGGTGTGTTTGTCGGGCAGCTTCTAGAAGAGCATGTCCTGGGTACCTTTGGAAAAGGCAAGCGTGTTTGGGCTCCACATGGCCTTGAAGAGCCAGACATAGACTACAAAGTTCAAAGGGAGCAAATCGAACAAAGCTTACGAGTCAACCATGTGGCTAGAGTGGATAGGGTGCAAGAAAACTCTGGAATGGATGAGGATTATTACTATGACAGTTTGGAGGAGATTACGACCGGGACATGGCTGGACACGGTAGATTGAGAGTAGTTATAACTTTCGAGGTGCTCTGCTACATAATTACCTCGTACACACAGAGGAGAATGCCTGACGCCTCCAGTTTGCGCACACTCTCTAGCCTCAGTTTCTGACCAAGCCGACTACCTCCATCCGCAGTCTCAGACACCATCTTGATACCTCCCCTAAGTAAAGTCGGTATAATCGCCGCCTCAACCGTGTCCACCAACCCGGCGTCAAGACAAGCGCCAAGTAGCTCTCCCCCGCCGAACAACCAAATGTCTTTACCCTCCAGCTCCTTCTGTCTCTTGATCTCCTCTAGAAAGTTTTCGCCGAGGATAGTTACCTCGGAATTCTCCTCTTGTTTGAGCGTCCTGGAGACGACGAAGACGGAGCTGGCGTGGTATACTTTGAGTGGATTCTCGTCGCCCATGAGCTTGAGCTGCTCATAGGACTTGCGGCCCATGATAAAGGTGTCGAACTCGGCGTAGAGTGCCGCGAAGTCGATAGAGGGGTCTTCAGCTATCCAAGCCGTGGAACCATCGTGCGGGCCGATGTAGCCGTCGAGGGATGTAGCTACGTTGTAGCGGAAGCGGCGCATGATTATTTTATTTTTTATTTTTTTGGATGTCCGGGACGGCAAGATGGCGGTGTTGGTTCTAGGGTAGATTAGTAGGGAGGTGGCTCCAGCATGAGAAGTATTCGGCCATTAAAGCCTGAAAATACACGGAGAGTGCTTTTGAATTGATGGCCAAACCAGTGCGAGTTCACAAAATTTCACGGCAGTACACACTCTTGAGGCAAGGTGGTGTGGATGGTGAAGTAGCGATGTGCTCAGCACCGCCTTCTTGGCATCAGGACGCATAGGCACGGGTGCCTCCATAGTTAAAGGAAAAACGCTCGTTACTGTTGAAGCTGTTGTGTTAAATTGGATCGGCGGACAAAAAAAAAAGAGGAAAAGAAAAAAGCCGGGGGGACCAGACTCGTGTCTCAATTGCGTACCTCGAGGTACCTTGCCTCCAGGAATCGGAGCGGACGACGTATTCGAAACATCACCAAATTGGAACGCGGACTGAAAATTCTTATCCCTTGGCATCTCCGTCACTTTCTAACTCCAAATGACGGTTTGAACCCTTCGCGGGCATATGTGTCTCTGCTCTTCTCAACTTAACGTCAGCGGCGTCGTCCACACGAGAACGAAGAAATGGAAAACTCGACCCAGTTTCCAGGCCAAAAGAAGTCTATAATCAAGATAAAACCACCTGTGCCTGAAAAAAAAGGGAAAAAGGCACCGCTTCTTCTAATGTCTATCAATGAAAAAGAACAACGGGCTCCGTGTAAGACCTCAAACGCCTAGGCTACGAAGTGATGCAAAATCATGCATTCGCTTGCGTGGTCGTCTTTTCCGTGCTCTTTTCCGTACCCGACTCCTCGTCCCCCTTCGTTGACTTCCTTGCCCAGCCAATGATCACATATCGGTTGTACAGAAGGCTCAGGATGAGCGACGCACCCGTCGCGCCAATAGCGATACCGAACGCCAGCTTGATGCCCTCCGTATACGCGTCGAGGATAAGCGGGACCTCGTCAACAGAGAACGACTCGCGTACACGGGTAGCACCAGTGAGTATGACTTTGTCAGGGTCGATTCCGGGGGCGATGGAGGCGAGGGTGTGGATCATCTTGTTGACGAAGGCGCACTGCGCTGCAGAGACGAAGGTGGTGCCGCCGAGGTTCATGAAAACTGGATAAGTTAGCATCTTTTCGCGGCCATGACCAAAGAGGGGGCCAACAATGGGCTTACAAAGAACCATGGCCGTGACGCAGGACAGATCCTGCGCATTGACGCTGCTCTGGCTGACGATGATGGGGACCTGGAAGGCAAGTCCCCAGCCAAGTCCGCCAAGCAGCTGGTACCCAATGATGTGGCCCAGACCTGAATCGGTCTCGAAAGTGTAGAACAAGGCGGACCCAATAACGGCAATTATCGACCCAGAAATCTTGAGCGGGACAGCGACGTTCCACTTGCTGATTAGGATCCCTGACACAATCATCGATATCGAGACTATGAGGATGAGCGGGAGGTTGTAGACGCCCGACATGGTCGGGCTGGTGTTGTGTACCGACTGGAAGTAGATCGGGAGGTAGTAGATCACAAGGAAGTACGATCCGGAGAAGAACAGTGTGAAAAGCACGCTGAGCCCGATGCTCCGCTGCCCGAACAGCCGAGGGACAACCACCGCGCGTTCCCGCTGCCAGTATTCCCAAAGCCCGAACGCGACGCAGAGCACCACGAACCCAACGAGGAGCCCGATTACACGGCCAGTGCTCCACGGGTTACCCCTCTCGCCGCCGTATTGCAGCGCCAGGAGGTAGCAGAGGATGGCGCCCATCACAATTCCCACGCCCACCGGGTCCATCTGCAAGAGCTTCTCCCGCCAAGCCGCGGCAGTGGGCTTTGCGCTCGCGGGCGGCTTGAAGAAGAAGAGGACGGTGAGTGCCGAGATACCACCGATAGGGAGGTTGATCCAGAAACACCACCGCCAGGTGACGTAGTGCGAGAAGACGCCTCCGATGAGGGGGCCCAGAATCGAGGCGACACCGTGACTAAAGCCTACGAGGCCCGTGTAGGTAGGCCTCTTCCTCGGCTCGGCGACAAATCCAATGATGGTGTACGCTCCTGTGCCGATACCCGCGGCTCCAAGACCACAAATGGCGCGGCCCACAATCAGGGCGGGCGCGTTGGGTGCCAGCGCGCAGATCAGGCTGCCGATCTCGAAGACGAGAATGGCGGCGATGTAGGTGTACTTCAGGGAGAAGTACTTGTAGGCCTTTCCCCAGGAGGACTGGAAGCCGCCGTTGGTCATGAAGAAAGCTGATCCGTACCATGAGACGAAGTCGATGCCGCCGAATTCGTCGGTGATCTTGGGGATAGCGGTCGCAACGATAGTCTTGGTTGGTGGTCGGGTTAGTGCCCGGGCTTCAGGGCTGCTAGCTGGGGTAAAGCGGAGGGAATTGGGGATTTACCATGTCGAGGGAGGCGAGGAAGATGCCAAGGACTATGGCGAGGACGATAAAGAGTAGAGAGAGCCCCTTGGGGTACTCGTCCGCGCTAGGTTCGTCGCCCTGCGCGACACCCTCGCTACTCTTTTTGGCGGAGACGGGAGTATCTGGTTCCATTGAAGTGTCGGTAGACTTCTCACTTGAGCTGGGTGTTTTTGTTTCGTTCATCGATGGAAGGTCGGTCGAGGCGGGGGCGGTAGAGACGGGCGTGGCGTCCGCCATGGTGCTTCTCGTCTTATACGGGTGGTTCTTCGCGGCTCCCCATAGTCGAGGAGAGGGCAAGTGACTCGCTATTGCTCTTTGAAAGATGTTACTGTTGAAGTGGCTATTGAGGAGGCATGATGGACAGCCAACGCGCCTGCTTATAATCACACAAGGTTAACACAGCGCGGGAAAGAGAGTGGGTGGATCGTTTGGCTCCGCGCTTCACGTCCTGAAGGGATGAACCAATAACATCCGTTGATTCATTATGATTCATCGTGACCCCATGGGACCGCATCTCCAATTTCGTCCAATAAGGATGATCAATGGCAAGTCCAATTACCAATCCAAGCCCTCTGCAAATCAAGAAGAGCCAGGATAGGGTCAAATTATTAGACATGGCTTAGCAGGGCTGACATGACTTGTTAAGATGCAGTGCTTGCCAACCATGATGAAAAAAAAAACAAAAGCGGATGCCGTTATGATTTTGTGGTAAGCAGTGGGTATTACCAGGTGCCTAACTCTTTACTATGTCTACTAATCAATCCAAGGTTTAGTTTATGCCACAATCCCCGACTTTCCTTCTGCAGTTGAAACTCAAATCACCCCTTCCGTACGCAATACGGTAGGGGCAATCTAAATTCGAGTCAATCACGTACCGGATGAGTGCGATATTTACCACTGTACGATGACTATCGAGCAACAGTTTGGCATATTTCCATCTCAA
The DNA here is from genome assembly GCA_030271035.1 of Microascus cirrosus. Lineage (NCBI taxonomy): Eukaryota > Fungi > Ascomycota > Sordariomycetes > Microascales > Microascaceae > Microascus > Microascus cirrosus. Next base: position 9,535 of record JAMBUN010000108.1, read on the forward strand.
TTTTATATACATCATATGCAGCGTTTTTCTTTTCCCTTTATCATATCCATCAAGGCCCAATTCTAGCTTCTCTACTCATACACAATGCGTAAGGCAGCCTCAAGTCATTACGTCTCGCTATACTTCACCATGTATTCCCTCGTCCGGACGATACCATGAGCCGGCTCCAGGGGGAGCAGCTGGATATCGTCGCTGTTGGTGTCGGAAGGGTGTTGCTTGTAATAATCGGGCGAACTGCCCCAGGAAACCACCTGTGTGGCCTGGGTCCTCGTAAGCGGGGGAGATACCTGCCGGTCCATGCCGAGAATGTTGTCATTATACTGCAGCTCAAAATCGTCCTGTGGGTTCTCTGTCCCCGTTCTCCTCGTGCCAGACGCGTACTTGCTTTCTACAGGAGTGCGGTGACTCCGGCCGTATTGTGGGTATGTAGGGTACGAAGCCGCTGTGCTGTTAAGTTTGAGGAGGCGGCCGACGAGGGGCTTGAGGAAGGAGGCACAGGCTGCGATTATGCCGATGTTGAGTTGGAGACTGTCAAATGCGCGTCGCGTAAGCATATGGCACTGCGAATCACTTGTGCGGTTTGGAGGTGATCGATTCTTTCCTCATCGGATACTCTTGCTAAACTTACTTTTGCCAGAAATGCACCCAGTAGTCAAACGTGGTGTCTGGGTCGCCTGCCGTGGTAAGCATGAAGGCGAATTTCAGGATGCCCATCACGACAGCGCTGCGGAGAGAAGAGGATATTAGCTACAGCGTTATACGCACCTTGGATTCTGATAAACTTACAAGTATCCTAGGTTGAGAATGCCAATCACGTAAAGTCGTACTCGAAGCCTCATCTTGAGGGTCCAGATAATCGGCACGGGGAGAGCTCCCAAACAAACGTCCGTAAAGATGTTACATGCTAGCATGCCACGGCGTTAGTTCCCAGGGACAACTTCTCTGGGATCCATGACGGCGGACTGACAAATGTTCCAGTATGTGAGGTTCAGGAATATGTTAAAGTCGTGACAACGCGGATCGAACGGATTCATCCATTGAAACTCCCACCATCCCGAGTAAGGAGTGCAGTAGACGAACAACCAGGCTATCGCTTGGATCGAGTACGCAATAACAAAGCCTATGTACGAAGGATTAACTCGTTAATGTCTGCGAGAGAGGTACTTTGCGAACGAGGGCGCATCCCTACCGATGACGGCGTAAAGCGACCATTTATACCACGTGCTATCCCTCTTTAACCTCAGCAGCGTAATCGCCATGGAGATTCTCAGAAGGCCCAAGGCAACACCGTCGGATAAGACAGTCTTCCAAAAGGTTATATGCTCGAAGTTCGTCCGGTCCTCGATCGAGAGCGTAGGCCCGTGCCGGCCAAGGCCGTACGGTATCTGCAGGACGAGGCAAATCCATGAACCGAGTGCGAGGAGCTGCGAAATATTTCAAACGTCAACGGCTGGGCTCCATGATAGAGGATGAGGATATAAATGGGAATTACAAAGTAGAGTAGTACTTACAGCAGCGACGATAATGAGAACATCGTCTACGCCAAAAGCCCTAACCATGAAGAGCCGGACGTAAAGTCGAAGGGAGACAAAGGTCAACGCGAGGAAGTGGAAAGCGCCTACCACTCCTACGATCCTGCCAGCATTGCTAGCATTCACGTATTCTGGAGGGAACTCCTCCATGGCTGAAGGTTTTGCTCGGGGCGCCCTATCCAAAATCAAGAAAGACCATCTCGGGGGGGACAACCCTTGTTTACCTACTTCCCTGTGGGTCAACCCGGGGTTTTAAACGGAACGTCCTCGGTGCGACATTCACATCCTGCCACCTCCAGCTCAGTTCCTTAATGCAGTCTGGCCAGAACTAGTGGATTCTCTTGCATGCCTAGAACAGGTGGTGCCCTAACTCGGTAGGAGAACGGGAAGACGGCCCCGCGGGCTGGGATCACCCCTGTTGGGAATCGGCGAACGATTCCCAATTGCGAGATTTATTGGCGCGGAAGGATTCCACGGCGCACCGCCTCGAGGTGGTATCGCGGACGGGGGAAGAGTGCACGTACGCAGACTCGCAAGCGGCGCCATGTCAGGGACGGAAGGTAACAATGCATAAACAGTGGGGGCGTGGAGTTTCAGGGCCGCCACATCGTACGCTAGACCAAATTTCCGCGAGCTGGGGCATCCGGGTTGCCGAGCTCGCCCTGCAGCGAGTCAATGCATATGAACACCATATATTATAGTCGTGGCAGGATACAGCGTCTGAAGGAAGCGAATCGCTACGATAGTGTACATGAACGCCACATTCCGTCCCTTCGGGACGATCCCGTCCAACCGACCCGGAGAATCGCGACCCACGTGTCTGGGTCACAGAATAGACGTCCTTCATTTGTGGTTCCAACAGCCAACCGCCAAGAGCCAAGTAAAATAAATATTTGAGTCCGAGGACACCTACAGAGTGCAGTTTAAGGTAATTAATTATAGGCTGAATGTGAGGTGAGGGGTCCTCATAGTCTCGTATTCTCGAAACTGCGGACGAAGCTGGAGTGTTCGGATGGACGCATGGGTCCATTGCCCCCGGCTTGGCGCTTATTTCTTTCCGGTTGGACCGATCCGGTCCTGACGGGATCTTGCACTCGGGCGACTTGGGTAACATTGCCAAGCAGGGGACCACACATCCTTTAAATTCTGTAGTACCCGCGGTGCCGAAGGTTCCCGCATTAATGCCCACCTTGCTTTATAGATAGCAGCCTCTCCCACGTACCTCCTACCAAGTGCCGCAACACTGCCAGCTGCTCCCTCCTTTTTGTACGAAAACCTGTACGGTTAGTGGTCGACAATGCGCAGTGGTAGTATGCGGAGTGGCGCCGGCCTCGTGGCTGCGCTTCTCGTACAGGGTGTCACTGCTGGTTCCAAGTGCTGCCGCAACCCTGTTTCCCGCGATGTTGTCGTGGTCGGTGGTGGCGCGGCGGGTGCCCATGCGGCTGTCTGGCTGCGAGACAATAATCACTCCGTGATTGTCGTAGAAAAGGCTGATCAACTCGTGAGTCTTGCTTATTTTCAGCCTCGTGGGATGTATTGCTCGTTTCTAACCCACACTCCCAGGGCGGCCACACGGACGTCTACGAGGACGCCGTAACGGGCAACCCGATCAACGTCGGCGTCCAGGCCTGGATGGAGTACAAAGACACCTTCTCCTTCCCGGAGCGGATGAACGTGAGCACGAGCGGCTCCATGGCCTTCGCCCTGAACACTAACGAGTTCGTCGACTTTACTACCGGCCTGCCCATCGAGGATTACGAGGCTCCGAGTCAGGAGGAGATGTTTGCCGCCCTTCAGCGGTACCTTGACGCTATTACTCCCTATGAGGACATGGTCCTTCCAGGCTTCTTCAACTTCCCCGAACCGGATTCTATCCCCGAGGACCTCCTCATGTCCTTCCGCGACTTTGTAGAGAAGTACAACCTCGAGGCCGCAGTCCCCCAGATCTGGGACTCTACTGCAATGGGCATCGGAGATACCATGGACGTGCCGACCCTGTGGGTTATACAGGCTTCCAGCATTCCCATGGTCAAGGCCTTGCTGGGCACAGCGGCCGCCGCGGTCCCGGCCTCGGGGCGCCTCTATGACCTATACGATGCCGTTGCTGAATTCCTGGGCGACGACGTCCTCTACACCAGCACGGTCGTCACCTCAAAGCGCCACAAGAACGAGGGTGTCACCGTGACGGTGCAGAACTACGAAAGCGGCGAGCTCACCTGCATCGAGGCCAAGCGCCTCCTCATCGCCATTGAGCCTACCCCGGAGAACATGGCCCCTTTCCGCCCCGACACCACTGAGAAGAAAGTATTTGAAAAGATCGGCTTCTCTACCGTCTATGCCGGCATCCTCCAGCACCCGTCGCTGCAGAACAGCACTCTCTACTCGAACAGGCTGCCGAGCACGGCCGCGAGTAACTTCACCGAATTTCCCGTCGCCGCGCAGGTGGGCAGCATCGGCTACCTCGGGGACACGGAGGGCCTGTTCCAGTTCACGGCCGTGGGCACGGACGAGGACACCCCCGAGAGCATGCAAGCTGTCATCGCCCAGTCTATTAACGCCATGATCGACGCGGGCACAATCCCCGAGTCTGACGGTTCTCTTGAGTTCAAGGCCTTTGCCGACCATGGCAAGATGCACCCGCGCGTCACTGCTGACGAGCTCCGAGCTGGCTTCGTCCGCGACCAGCTCGCCCTCCAGGGTCACCGGTCGACGTGGTACACTGGTGCGGCATTCTCGGCCGGCTTCAGCACTGTCCTCTGGGAGTACAACGAGGTATTGCTGCCCGAGGTAGTTGAGGGATTATAATAAATAACAGAACCCTCCCCACCCTCTCCCGGTGGGCCGTACTTCAGAGCTGGAGTATAAAGTTGAGAGGCGGTGTGTAGGATTTTATCATGTACATAACTTCTTTTCTTCACCTGTTCTGATAGAAGATCGCTATTACTTGACTTAGACTAAGCTTCTAGGGACCTTATAGAGTCTTATCTCGTTCGGAATCCTTATATTTAATGGCAAATTTATACAGGCATAGAAAAATTACAAGGATAGGAGTTAGCGAAGCATCACCGTGTGTCCTCCTCCCCCATCTTTATTCACTTCTAACTTGTCTGCCAATCTCCAGCTATTTATTCAAGCAATTTACTGCTGCTACTGAGGGTTGGCTTATGTTTCGACACCTTTAGCCGAGCGAGCTTGACTTAGACAAATGAGGCGTAACTGGTTGTAGATGTTTGAGTATATCTGGGTATATGCTTTGTCCGGCCGCTATAGGGTGGCTACCGGGTAATAGCGTTGCGATTGCGATTTTATATTGAATTTAGATCTTACGGTATGGCTTAGCGGAAGAGCAGTAAACGTTCATACGCGGGACAGCTCGGCTGCGAGGGCACCGACCTGGCACACCTTAACATCGGGGGTACGTAAGTGTCTGACACACCAAGACACATACCAGAACTACGGCCCAACCAATAGGGAAAGGGATTTTAAGGAGAGCCTAGTTTCTGACCATTCTGGGCGTGATATATTAGGTTGAATATTAGGTCGTAAAACCCAACCGTGTCATAGGGCTTGTGCAGTCTAATCTCCGTCTGGCTTCTTCGGTTCTGACACTTACTATTGATATCTAGTCTAACGTTGGCGTTGTTGTAGAGGACCAAGGTATGGGTATGTGGTCTCAAAATCATTCATATGGCAATGCTTTTGGATGAAGTCTATCTTGGATGGGAGCGCCAGTCGATTGTGGTATCCCCAATCTCAGATCATGTACAGAGAGCCTACCTAGCACCGACGATAACAAACCGTGTGGGACTAGGACGGAGCGGCTTCTAATATTGGCAGCGAGTCTCAGATGACGTTGGATAGAAACTGAAGGAATTCTAGCTGTTCGCGAGGGGGTTTAGGTGGTCTGCGAATAACAACAACATTTAGAGAGACAGGTGATTATTCCAGGATAGCTCGTTACACTGGAAGGGGGAAGAAAAGTCGGGAGCCACACTTTAATTCTAAATGTGGATCTCACAGACATAGATTCTGCAAATCGGTGAGATCCGGTAGAGACCCGCATCACAAGGCCAAGCCAATTCCGGCTTTCCACGGTTACTCTGCTGACATCAAGCCAGAGGACGCTTACCAACCCTCGAAAGCCCTGCCGTCTTACCCCGCTTCTGACGACGTCTAATTATACTTGAGGCGAATTATCCGGGTCAGCTGGGATCGACCGGCTGCCTATTGCGATTCATCCTCTATATTTGTAAGCCGCGTGGCTCACCTACTTGCTCCTGAGGGACCACCGGCGATCAGGGCCCGGACGCAGAGTATACTTAGCCGTTCACCACATTATTGCGAACTTCCGGATACTGACACTAGTTTAGCGGAGATTTGCGTTTACCTACCGCCTTAAAAGAGGTCGGAATGGTCGGACCCGACGTCCTTTGGCGCTCAGCTTCGCCATCCAACTTCACCACCCAAGAATTTGTGGCAGGGCCGACATAGTATCCCATTTCGCGATCATGCAAACACACACAAACCTTATATCTGTGGGGAACCCGGCAGAATGGAGCCAATAGACAAGGCTTCCTCGTAAACGCGCTAAGCTAGCGCTTAATTTGAGTGGACGAACGTCGAAGAAAATGCTGACAGGCTTGACAAACAGGATGCTCATGGCGGTGGTGGGATACCAGTGCGCCGGACCCAAGCGGCAGCCATTGTTTCCTCGGCTGCTGATGTTTCCGTCCTATTTCTGTTCCCCACCCAATAAACAAAGCCACTGATTGGTCCTTGGCGCGCTTACAAGCCCACCCAACGAATGGACGGGGTGGCGAACAGGCTGTGGAGTGGGGCCGTGGCCTGGAATGGCCGGGGGCCGGCTGGCGCAGTTCGCTTAGCGGTAAGCTTACACGCCGCTGAGCGAGAGAGCATCGTGCCAATACTACACAGATTCATCAATATGCGGGCGATTCATTGACGACTCGAATTCTATAAAGCCGAGCATATCCTCGATAATGACTAGACTTCTTTTTCATTACACTTCAATAACAACAATCACAAAAAACCAAATTCACCTATTTCCTATTTGTCGATTTCCTTTGTAGTCGATATTTCCTATCTTGTTTTAGATTCACTTCTTAATTTCAAAATACACCTTACACAAAGTCCATCATAATGCAGTACTCGACTGTCTTGGCCTCTGTCCTCGCCGCAGCCGGCACCGCCAACGCTGCCGCCGCTGGAGACCGCCCCGACCTCTCCAAGACGTTGACCCTCACTCTCCGGGCGGGCGAGAATGAGCTCAAGCCCTTCATCTTCCCCGAGCCCAGTGATTCCGTCGCTAAGCTCGTTTCCTGGAAGAGGGAGCCCATAACCGAGGTCGAGCTCAGCGTCGGTGAGAATGTCGAGAACCAGGATATCCGCTGCCAGATCCAGGACGAGCACCACCAGCCCATCGTTGTCCTCCGCGGCAACAACACGGACATCACCCTTGCCGACGGCGGCAACGGGCCCTGGACCCTGAGGGAGCCCACCATTGTCGACCAGGTCGTGTGCGACCAGGATTTCGAGAAGATCGACCCGGAGGATGAGAGACTCCAGGTTCGCGTCCTCATTCAGAGCCAGAACCCTGAGGTCGGCATCAACTTTGAGCTCTCTGGCGTCCTGAGGGACACCGTTGACGTCAACGAGGAGACACCCATCGAGACCGTTACCCTGGACGTCAGCGGCGAGCTAGTCGACCCGGCTCTTAGGTGCCAGCTAGTCGGCGCTGACGGCCCCATCACCGTCCTCCGCGACGGCAACGTCAAGCAGACCTTCGCAGACGGCGACGGTGGACCGTGGACCCTGCAGGAGGAGACGGTAGTGGAGCAGATCATCTGTGATCCCGAGTTTCAGAACCAGGAGTAACTCTCTCGACTCTGATTTATAGTGCGACTGCATGGACTTTTTCTCGGTGTTTTTTTTAAACCTTAATGGATTTGTTGATTGGAGTTTTTACTGGCAAAGGTTGTTTGATAGAAGGACGGCCAGTCTACACGGTCCCTTATAATGGTTGAATACAGGAATAATATATAAAACTTGGAATATTTGTGTGTTTTCTTAGATTTTGATATGTGAAAATCTGATCTTTCCCTTCCCTTCTAACTTGGGGGGCAAGTCCTGGCAAGGCTGTGTCCTGAATGAACACACTCTGACCCGCGGCCGCGACCTGCCCCCGTTAAGCCACTTTTCAAGCCAACGCTTCCAACGCTTCAGGCGAGTGGAAGGTGTATGGGACACAAAATCCACACCTGCTGGGTTTCCTCCAATTTCAATGAAGTCGTACTCAAGTCCTTTTCAAGAAATCCTACCGTAAGAATCTCCCAATACCCAGAATCCACGCCTGTTGCTCTCTTCAACGCAACTAAATGCCTGCCATAATGTCAATCCGGGTCAGCAAGCCAACTCCGTTGCTGTTTCAGACGACGAGTCGAACGACCATGAATGGCCCCCGGGTAACGGACTTAGGGTCCGGGGAGCTCCACGGGGTCTGAGAAGATCTACGAATATGGGCAAGGGTGCCACCACCCAGTTCACCTAGGCGATATTCTTCACTGGCGGTACAAAGTCCTCCACAAGCTGGGCAGCAGTGGTTTCGCAGGTGTTTGGCTCTGCTCTGACACCTTAGTCGATCGGCCTTACTAGGTGGCACTGAAGATTATTATGGCAGAAGTATGAACGTCAGATTGCCCTTAGTTTCGGGTAAGCGAGCTTGTTAACGGCCGGGAGCTATCAGAAGAACTCTTCTAGCTTCCCCTATCTTGATTTAAGATTGAGGGGCCGAATAGCCTGTATTACGTGTTGTCTATCCTGTTCTTAGGCTAAGCATGGCAAGCATACCCAGGGGGAATACCATCGACCTGAAGGTTCTATACCAGTCAATCTGTTCCCAGGTGGCGCATGCTATAGCTGTTCTTTATGAGCACAGAATCTGCTATAGAGGTATGTTCCTCCTAAACCCCTTTGCCCTATCTATATGCTAACTATAGTGTTGACTTCTGACCAGCAAATATCATTATCCACCTCTCAGGACTTGATAACCTAAGGGAACTTATGCTCTTTACTATTATAGGAAGCCCTGATACTGTATAAGTTACTACGCATAAGGGAGAACTTTATAGCCTGCTGTCTGCCCTACAGTACCTTATGTGTCCTCTTGACTGGGGCTACGTGGCAGAGTCGAGTGAAACTGGTGCAAGGATGATCACCTGTAAGGCTTGCGTCACTGATTTCGTCAAGTCCTATAAAGTTGCCTCCCTGCCTCTGTGTCTCGGCATTCTGATGACCTACTGCGCACCCGAGTACGACCTGGAAAAGAAAACTGGTATCTCGAACGAGGTCTAGGCGCTTAGATGCACGTTGTTTGAGATCTGCATTGGGAGGAAGCTATTTGACATGATTGAGCATAAGCTAGACAGACACCTCTTTATAATTGCTTACTATCCTCGATAAAATTCCAGAGCTGCAGTGGTCAGATACATGGGAGGGGCGGGGGGAAAACTTCCAGGACGGGGTAGACGAGGCTGGGCAGCTCATCGCTGCAAGTTCGAACAACATTCTTATCTCCGGGAGGCCACGGTCTCTGCGAGACGCGCTCACCTTCCTCAACCTTGACGAACTTTCCGAAAAGACGTCCATCTTTTGTAAACCTCCTTGCTAAGCTACTTCGGTATCGTCCTGAGGAGTGCATCTCGGCTAGGGAGGCGCTAGAGCACGACTGGTTCAAGTCCAGGGATAGGGGCTGCCAAGGGCGTCTGTGGTAATGGATGATCTGGAAGACCAGAACACCCCACCTGCACTTTTTATGATCCCATGTGGAGCACTAGAATCTACCGTTCAAGCTCCCAATCAGTGAGAATCCATGACATACAAGAACGGTCGTTTAAGTAAAATCGGATTGGTGGCGGCTTTCCATGGGGATTGTTGTGGCAACGACGAACCGAACCAACCGGTGGGTTTTACACGTATATAAAAGCAGTGCGTTCTCCCAGCGGGTGGATGCCACTTTGCACGATTGGGCAAAAAATCCTCTATAGGATGGTAAGTTTTATAGTGAAAATATAACGCTGTTAATGATGCGATGCCTGCGCACCATCGCATTCAAGTAGAAGAAAGACTAGAAAGAAACTGTCCGGAATGTATAGGTCACGAGAGTTAATTCCTCCAGCCATCTATCTCATCTCGAGTCAGGATAGATTCGGAGCCATAGATGTCCTTCTTGTACTGCAGAGGGTTATAGGAGTCCCCTTTGATAAAATCGCCGTTCCACACAACCCAGTAAGCCCAGTTCGTGCCCTCTGCAGAGGTGCTGTTAGAGGGCCCGGGGATATTGCCGACCTCTCCCAGGGCAATGAGCTTGGTGTCGTCAGATAAGGTCCGGAGGCTGGCATAAGTGTCATCCTGGGGCGAGTGGTCGCCCGCGTCGGCGTAGATGTCCGCAGAGACAATGTCGACGACGTCGTTGCCAGGATACCAGCTCGGGTCTACCGAGTTCCAGACCCAGAGCAGGTTTTTGAGGCCGTGATGATTCGTCATCCGGTCGAACATTAGTCGGTAGAGCGCGACGCAAGCTTCGGGCCCTTTCGCGCCCCACCAGAACCACCCTCCTTCGGCTTCGTGGAGGGGCCTCCAGAGGACGGGGATATCCTTGTCCTGCAACTGACCGAGGAGCTCCGAAATAGCATCGATGTCCCGGACAAGGAGGCTGTAGTCGGTGGAGTTGGGGTTATCCATGGCTTGGGCGACATCGAACCCGGTCGCTTCCGTGTAGAAGTTTTTGTCCCACGGATGTTCGTCGGTGTTATACGTCCCGGAGGGTGATCCTATATTCGGTTTAGCCTCAAGACCACAGAGCTACTAGTGGTTACGGGGTAGTCAGCCGGGCATGCTCACCCCAATGCCAGCAGAACGTTATGATGCCCCCGGCATCGCTGTAAGCAATGGCATCTTCCACGGTACTGGCAGAAGAGCCAAACTCGACCCGACTAGGCGAGTAATCCATAAAGTCCACGCCGAGGATGGCGGGCCACTCGCCAACATTCTTGGAAACCCATTCGGCGCTCTCGAGATCCTGCTGGCCGGACAACGTAATCCCATTGGAGGCTTGGTCAACCAAGTACGCGAGAAGGCCCTTCGCCGCGTCGGTGGCATTCTCGTTCACAGGGGTCGTCGATGGCGCGGCGAGGGCAAGGCTGGCAGCCACGACACAGTTGAGTATGGTAGATCGCCCCATGGTGTATTATGAATGAAAGCGATAAAACGAAGATAGTAGACAACGACGTTTGAGCGGGCGAGAAGCCTACAGAAAACGAGTGAGTTACTGAGGCTGGGCGAGCAAGTACATAATATTTATATCTGTCGAAGTTCGGATCCCCCAACACGAATAGTGCTTTGTAGGTTGGTGATATAACGATCCGCACAAGCCATGTCACCCGAAGGGGAAGGTCTCTCCGCCTCTTCTTTGCATCTTGCTGTCTCGTGTCTTGCAGCCTTGAGCCAAGTTGCGTCGTCCCACCTGGCTGAGGGCTTATTTAGTGGGGCGCCAGCTGGCCGCCATCGGATCGCGACCCTCCGCTCCCCATCCGGAGTTATGCTCGGGCCAAACATGGGGCAGGCGCCTGACTTTAATTTAACTAAGTAAGGTTGAAACGGGCTAAACCAGGACGACGGGTCAATGAACTTAGCTTAGTGGGCGGAATGGGAAGTTCCGAGAAGCGCGTCTGGTTTAGCTTCCCTAGTGGATGCTGCCCCGGTCACCACTTGGGGAATTCTGGCATGTATCCTGCCTTGCTTTTGGCAACATCATCCTAGATAAGTTTTTAATACTTGTTAGCACTCTTGACCCGGTAAGACTTTCCATATTTGATCATAAAAAGAAACACAGATGACGCAGCCATGCCAAAGAAAGCAGTCAAGATGAAACAATTTTTATATCCTAAGTTTGTGATACATGGGATAATGCCTGTGGCATAATCCGTCAGTGCCAATGCTTGAATCATTCTCGCAAAAGTCCGTGCTCCACCCTACATCTGGGATCCACATCGGTAAACGGAGTAATTAACCTAAGCCCATTGGCCGTGCCCTTAGTAACGGCCTGCTATGCGGGCTCTCTCTCAAGCCTCCTGAACCACCACCATTACGGTGGCGACGCACTATTTACAGACGCAAAAGACTTCAGAATGTCTCAGAGAACTCAGCTTGTGGCCCTACTCATCATATTCCCATAATCGGTAGTGTCATGAGTGGCAAAGATCTTGGATAATACACTGACTCTAGTGAATGAGCAAAGAGGATGAGCTTAAACAACTTTGCAACCTATGCAGTCGGGCTAACGAGACCGCGTCAATTCAGAGGTCGGAAAGGCCCCAGATGGAAGATGAGAACGCATTGACGATACTGAGAATATTCCACTAGATTGGTATCCTATTTCCTTCGTGCTCTACGGCATGTTCCTACGGCATGTTCCTACAGGAGTACTAGCCATTCCACCCATCCCGGTTTAAAAGAGATAGAACTTAGAGCCACTGCCGGTTGCCCTTGTGCGACACAAACGACCCACCGTCGCCCTTCTCCAGACTGGCGTTCTCCGCAACGGACCAGACAGCATCAACCGCATCCTCGGGAGTAGCTTTCTTCATGTTCGGCGCGTATGACAAGAATGAGGCTATCAGCTTCTCTAAATAAGGGAATCCCTCCGGTGGGACTATGGGGGTAACGTGAAATTAGCACCTAAAAGTCAGGGAGGAGACGATTTTTGCCGCACGACAAGTTGGGTTCGGACTCACCATTATCCTGGTGGCCTGTCTCAACGAATCCGGGACATATGCTCATGAAAAGCACACCCTGCTCGGAATACTCTGCGTGAAACTTGGCGACGGCCATGTTCAGAGCTGCCTTACTGATAGTGTAGGGAACGGCAATGTCGATTTTGTACTTGGTGACCAAATCGATGTCGGCGTGGCCGCTGCTAAGGGTGATAACCTTCTTTTCCGTTCCCTTCAGGATAAGAGGCATATAGGCGTTATAGAGGTTGATGTTGCCCACAACATTGATGCGGAAGTACTCCATAGTGGCTTCTCCCAGTTCAACAGGCTTTTGTGCGCTAGGGTTTGTTCAGGAGTTAGCGCTGCTTATCGAAGGACAGTATATGGGCCAATGCGTATTATGTTCCCTTAGTTGGAGGTCTTACAGAACGCTCGGGGGAAAGTGAGAAGTCCAAGTAGTGACAAGGGCGGCGTTTGCGATGAGGTAGTCAAGGCTGCCTCCAGTAATGGCCGCTACTGCATCAGCCGATTTCTATGTTACTGTTAGTCCATATTGACGGCAATGTTGAATACCGCAATGGGAGAGGTCCCCGCAAAGCCATATATGCTTGGTAAAGATATCCAGAAATATGGCTTGGCGCCATTAGAGAGGCGTACCTGTAGAGAATCGTAGTCAATCAAGTCCCCCTCCACGATGTGGATGTTAGACCTGCCGGCCAGCTCTTCAGCTACGACCTTCTCAGTGGCGGCTTTGTTTCGAACTAGTCCCACCACGATGTTGGAAGAGTCGCTGGACAGTTTCTTGAGGAAGGTAAACTGTTATGACGAACCCAGTGTCAGCAGTTTAGAACCCGTTGACTTGCGGCATTATAGTTTCGACATCCGATCGGATTTTCACATACGCCGATGCCTCGCGAGGCGCCTGTGATAAGATATGTACCAGGCATGTTGTTGGAGAGTAAATCAAATGGGAATATCTTTCAGAATCTCTGATCAAATCGGTTCGTGTACAGTCGTGGTGAAGAACTGCCATTGCCGTATTGAAGAAGGACTGGCGCATTATATACATCTCACTGTTCTCCTGATATGAATCTTACAAATAAGAATTCTACTCCCGATCACTAGTTCTGTCGGATTGTCTGTTGCTGCCTTGTTCCCGTTTGCCGAGTTCAATTTGTCCGCCGGCGGACAACAGTAATATATGAGTCGTCCCTATCTCCGTGTAATTGCCTTCGAGATCCCGGTGCACGTATCCCATAATGGTATAACTCCCATATTTGCTTCGCAAAAAGTTGCCATCAAAGCAGGTCAGCATTTGTAAGCACTTGTTTTACGGCTTTATTGGGATATGTCTGCTTGGCTTCCATACGCTATCCGAGCCACGGTTTTGGCGGGTGTGAGGATTATAAATGCGACCCAAGGATGTTGGCAATTTCATCACCCTAATTAGTAGCTGTTAGCATCTCCTAACATGTTCTGGTTTGCTAACCACATATTACTGATAGAGTGTATTACATCGACACCAAAGCGGCCTAACTGAGGACTTTCTCCTTTGTCGACGCCGTCCCGCAAAAAGTTGCCCTCACACCAGATCCACGTGGCTCTCGTCAGCCGTTGCCCCACACGGCCATATTTCCGGGAATAAGTCCCGACCGTTGACTGAATACGCTCATTTCGTCTTAATTCCATCCTATCCGCTATACTCCAGGAGGGCCGAAGAAACCATTACGTTAAGACGTCTGAAAAATGGCTGTTGGCAAGCGCTGCGGGACATGCATCGGTAGCGTCGACCCTAAATCCCCGTCCTCCTCGTTGTCCATGTCCGGTTCCCCGCCTAACCCAACCTTTTCTCACCTTAGATCGCAAGATCCGGTGCGACCGCGGCATTCCAGCTTGCGCGAACTGCACCCGCACGAACCGCACCTGCCAGGGCTATGGGCTCCGCTTATCTTGGCCGCGTGAACATGATCGCAAACGCTTCGTCATCGGGCCGGTGCCGCCCGGGAAGCAGAATGGTCGTCAGAGGAAGGGAGGCCATGCCGTTCATGTGACGTCGTTGGATATGGAGGTCTACCGCTATTTGACTGAGGCGAGGGTGGCTGGCGCGAGCTTAATGCCTCTCCCTTCCTCCAAGGCGTTTTCGCCAGTGCCGTCCACAATGATGGCTAGCGAGTTGGAGCTCCTCTACTTTTGTGCTTCAGTCCCCACTTCACATTCAGCTTCCCACCCCCACCCCCACCTCCTTCAGCTAGCTGACCGTGTAACTCGCCGCAGTTGAATCATCAGTTTCGGGCTCCCTAACCACTTTCGGGGAAGAACCCGTCGGCAATCTCATCATGCGGATTGCGCTTTCAGGAACCTCACCTTCCGTTGTCGCGGTCCAGCGGGCCATGCTGGCGCTATCGTATCTCCTTAGATACGGTGCCGGGCTCCAGGCAGATAAATTGAAGCTGTCTGCTCTCCGTGCCCTTATTACGTCCGCGGGCATGGGCATGTCGCTTGAGAACGCCGTGCAACACGTCGCCGCAGGGATGATCCTTTGTCTGTTCGAGGTAATGCACCACACTCACCCCAGCCCTAAGATGTTAGCGATCATGCAACAATGAACGCTTGCCCTGTTTTTGCTAACGTGCGGCAACTGCAGATAAGCCACAATTCGGAGTCCTCTCAACAGTGGATGTGGTATATCACCGGAACAAAGGATGTCATTGCCAACGCCCCTGCAGGATGTTTCTCGGAAGAGAACGGGAGTTCCTGCTTAATTGACTGGGCCTACTATCACGAAGTCCTGGCCCGATTTAGTCAACGCCACTGGCGACCCCGCTCCATCAGAGCGCGAGAGCGCAAGTATCGTGAGGACGAGTTCTACCAACGCTCGGATGAGATTGATAAGAATATTTTCAAGTGCGACATGTTCCGAGAGAGGAACAAGATGCTGCAGTTACTGTCCGAGATTTGCAAGGTTGTCCTTCCACCGTCGGACCCTAGGAGCAAAACCAATTCCTACAAGGACAGTATTAGGGCATTAGAACGCCGGGTGAAGGACAGCGGCGCGTTAAGTTCGCCTCAATCGCGTCGCTATGTAGGGTCGGAAACGGAGAAGCACACGGCTGTCACAACGGAACTCCACCAGGTAGCGATGCTTATATATCTCGCCCGCGCGGCCAACAACCCACAGGGATCGTTGAAAAAACTAGCACGCTTAGTCGATAGAGGGATGTCGACCCTGCTTAAGCTCCCACACTACTATCGGCCATTTCCCTTGCTGATTATAGGTTGCGAAGCGCGGGATGACCAGGAGAGGCTGGAGGTGTTAGACCTTATCGCAAGGACGCAACGGCACTCTTTTTTGACGCACAGGCTGGACTGTGTGAGGAATTTATTGCGCGCTGTTTGGAATCAGGCTGATCTACATGCTGAAGATGAGGTTGAGTTTGATTACATGGAGACGTTGACGGCGGTAGTCAGCACGTCGGACGTTATGCCGCCGTTTGTATAAGTCCAAGGTGTGGCGTTGGATAGGTAGCTTGTACATTCATGGATTTACGTGTTGAGTTCATATACGAAAGTGCAGCTAAGCTGGGGAGGTTCCAATAAATACATGGTCTACCTCATACCTCATTCGGGTATCATATCCCCCGGCATTGGCTGATTAGCAGCAATAGTCTTCCCGAGGGCGGCAGCCAGCCATGAGAAACCAAATGTTTTCGCCACAGCAATGTTATCCATACTACCATATCCTAGATAACCCAGCGGTACACTCAGGTTGAGCCAGTCGGCCAGCTGTCACCTGTCCGGATTCCAACGCCCATCGGGCGCGTGATTAGCTCACTGATAGAGGCAATCCTGCATGCTTTTAGACTGCCGCCCCAAAATCCCCTGACTCGCGCTGTACTGACGCGAAACATCGGATATTAGGACGCCTACGTCGTATCACACGGTTTGGACAATGCGCCGCCGAGAACAGCGGGTACGATGACGATGCAGTATGCCGCTCATACCATATCAAGTTATTCCACCACAAGATCCTCAAAGCACTTCACTAGGTTGCTATACCATGTCGTATACGGCGGTCACGGTAGGCGAGAACCCTGCGGATCTCCTGTCCAACCTAGGCGACCTTCGTGCTGGGGAAAGTCGGTAGGGATGGCGATTGCCACTCATGGACCAGACGACATTACCGTGGAGTTGGTTCACGTGGTTGGAGCCCGCAGTACATAACGAGGGCCTGGTGGAGGATCACCCGGCCGGCCTGTTATCTCGACGTAACAGAAGCCGCGGAAAGTGAATCGAGGCCACCAGCTTTCAAGTTCCTCCCTGGATCCAATCATTATGCCGTGACTTCTGCAGGTTTGATGGGGCCTAGTGCCGAGTCCATCGTCGTCGACGGCCTCCGCATGTCTCAACTCGATCTTTTCGCCCCATCCACAATCAACTCAGAGTGCTTTCACAAGTCAAGAACAACCGTCCCAGCCTTACTCCAGAATATCTCTACGGGACGACCTTCCCCCCTCGGTACCAAAATTATTTGTACGCAGGGTGGCCATCGGGTGAAAATAACCCGATCATGCAAGCACTACCGAGCAATATGCATCATTGGTCCGCAAGGGTAGCGCTAACTCAGTCCGCTTCAACCCCTTGTCTGCAGTTGTTTGATCCGAATCCTGGATCAGCTGTTGCCCGACTAACTAGGTTCGGGTTTCCGAGGCGGGAGAATTGCTGACATGTGGGTTACAACGCACAAAGCATGACTATGTGCAACAATGCCGCCAGGCTGGTCCGATCAAAGACGAAGGCCCGACAGATAGAATATATACGCACTGTTTTAGAACGGATGCACAAGAGACAGACACTTGGGCTGGATAACATCTTCCCACAATGCCTTGCTTGGCGCCGGCGTTGCGCTCCACCCCAAAGTGCTTCAGCACGAACCAACGACGTCCTACCTGTGTACGCAGCTTGAAGTAGGCACTGGCCCCACTCCCTGGACTCCGTGTCTAATGATGCGTGGTCATGATCTTGGGAAGCTCGCTGCTTTCTGGTGAGGCCTGCGACGGCGGAGTGTACAACATTCATCGGGATCAACGGAAGAGGAACTTATGGTTAATTTAACGAGATGCTCGCTCGGCCGCATTTGTCTTCTTAACCTTACATAATCGGTGCACCCGGGTGCGCATCTATTGGGCCCCGCAGGCGCCGTGCAAGATAGAAAGACATGGGACCCTGTAGCCCTAATATTGGACACTAATATCTGTACTGTACATATAAATAAAGGAAAGTACCTTACTAATCCAGGAGTTGAGCTAATTATGGCTGGCAAACCTCCAGACGCCTGGGTGCGGCCAATGGGATACCCTGCCTATGTCGGACCCCAATTAACTGCAGACTTAGCCGGGGGTAGTAAAGGGAGGGAGTCAGCCCATAAATAGCGCAAGTTCGTTGGCACCAGGTTTCTTTGCCGGCCCTGAGGATTGTATGCCGTTCATGTTGTAATCGTTAACGAAGTACCTATGTATACATGTCTGAATTAGAGGCCGCAAGATGGCAACGACTGGCCAAAGACAAGATGTGCCCACGATCAGCGAGCGCAGGAGAGCCCAGAATCGATTGGCCCAGAGGAGACGTCGGCGTGGGTTTGCTTCCCGCGAACGTATTTATGAGTGCACCAATCTTGACTAACCCTGTCGCCAGAAAAGCAAGCTCTTGAGAAGCAGGCGGCCTCTGAGCAAAACCCAGCGATCTATGATGGGCTGACGCAACCTGGTGTCCACACTGGCACAGGACTTCCTCCACCATCTAATACGACAATGGGCCTTGAAGTAAGCGACTATTTCCTGCCGTTCGCCGGATCCGACATGGCAACACTGGGTTTCTCGCCGATGCGGAATTATGACGCCTCGACGCTGGCGGAATCCTGCTCGTCTGAGATTTCGTCTTCGCATGTTTTGGGCCCTGCTGATGCCAACTCGGCGCCCCCACCGTCCACCTGGAACCTCGAGACTCCCGAGGTCGCGAGGCTGGCCGCCAGGGCCTTCTCGCGGACCGTCGTCCCTCGGCCCAACCCGACTTTCTCCAACAACAGGAACGAGGCTCTGATCCACACAGCTGCTAGAGGCAATGACGTAGCTACGCTGCAGCTCCTCGCCCAAGCTGGCCTCGACATCAACGAGCGCGACCTCCAGGGGCGAACTGCGCTTCATGCAGCGTATGAGGAACACCAAATGGAAGCAATACTCTGGCTCCTTGAACAGGGAGTTGATGTCAATGCTGTGGATAGGCTCGGTCGAACCGCTTTGTCCATGGCAGTGAATAATAAATGCCCTGTCGCGGTAAGGCTCATGTTGTCTCACGGCGCCAATCCATTTCAGGCACAACAGAGCAAGTATGGGTATTGAGCAAGAACACGAGCATGAAGATGAGCCGTGGATACTGATAAAAAGCTTCTGGAATTCTGCTCTACCCATCACCACGAATGTTTTTCTACCATGGTACCTCGTCTCCATTAAAGGTCAAGAACTTTCCTGAATGCGTCTCTCTTGTCGCAGCATCGACCTAAAACTCTGTGTCAATAACGAGGGCCTCGCCAATCATGGCCCGAAGTTACTCACAAGCTTTACAATCGCCT
Organism: Microascus cirrosus; assembly: GCA_030271035.1. Lineage (NCBI taxonomy): Eukaryota > Fungi > Ascomycota > Sordariomycetes > Microascales > Microascaceae > Microascus > Microascus cirrosus. Next base: position 28,482 of record JAMBUN010000108.1, read on the forward strand.
TCGCATTGTCGACGGTGCTGTGTGGCGGCTTTTCCATGCCAAAATGCTTAGCTCCACGGTTACCCATGTCGGTATCCAGGAATCTGTCCATACTCATTAGCAATCACAATGCTGTCTCGTTCTGAGATAGAGCCCTTTTTTTTTTCAGCATCTTACCCTGGATCCACCACCATAACCGTGAGCTTGGGGTTCTCGGAATGAATGTTCAGGCTGAGGTGGTTCAGCGCGGCCTTGGACGCGCCGTAACCGAATCCCATGGGATGTTCCCCCATATTTGTGAACATGGCGTCGTGGTTTGTCAAAGACGCTACGGCCGAGCTGATTGACACCCACTTGGGATTCGCCGCATGGTCGAGGAGCGGCTTTGTCGCCGCGAACAGCGACAGAGGTGCCACGGCGTTGATGGCAAGGATGTTGGCAAAGTCCTCAGGATCGCCCTCAGCTGCTGCAACCACTTTGCTGCCAGCAGTGGCGGCATTGGCGATCACAATGTCGAGCCTGGTAATGCCCCGGGACTCGAGCTCGGCGACGGCTCGGACGGGGTCGGCGAAGGAGGCTAACTCCATCTTGACCAGAACAAGCTCAGAACCAGGAGCAGCGGGAAGGTCCTCCAGGCCGTTGGACCGGGCGGCGGCGATGTCACGGACGCTGCCAATGACAGTGTGATTCGGTCGGACGAGGTATGTCTGGACGAGGGCGTGGCCAACGCCTGGGGAAATGTCAACACTTGCACAGAAGTTGCGAGGCCCCGCGGCCCGGGGGGGGGGGGGGGCGCGGCGTGGTTGGGTTCAGACCTCGGTTGACGCCTGTAATGAAGACGTGAGTTTTTGACATGGTGATACGCAAAGTGGAGAGGGCAAGCTGTGGCAATGGGAGTACTGCTCTTGTTAGATAATTGCGACTCGGAACAGATCCATCAAACCCTTCTTATACAAGCGCGATCGGATGTTCCCGCATCTTTCGTATATCCACCGGGTTGGTTAACACAGACCTGTTCGCTTCTGTGGGTCTACGCTGACCGAGAATCGCGAAATTAAACTTTGCAGAGGCAATAGCGGCAGGGTTGATGACTCCCGGCGCTAATGCACCGTCATCAATCAGCCCCACAATGCACCGTTCGGCTGTGCCCATTGCATGTGGCTAGGCGAAACCTGGGACCCCGTCCATTAATATGTGGACGCTGACAGCGGGGCCCCACCTGCAGTGTCAGCTGGCTGGTCAGCAAGAGCCCCCATGGTTGGGCAACAAATGAAGATAGTATCGATGAAGTGAAGTAATGCGTCACACAGGGGTCGGCCCTCAAAACTAGACTGCTGACAGTGCATATTAATTCCGGCCAACTAGGCGCTGACGAAGAGCCAGTTGATTCTCGGCTGCAGAGGAAGACCGCTTCAACTCTGGGCAACGCGACCGTCACCGTCATCTTCTGACGTGAAAACCTCTTACTAATTACTTGTTAGAAGGCCCTGTAAGCCAGTTTAAGGTACAACAACTGACCGGCATAGTCACATTTTGGCCAGACAATTTTTCCATAATAGTACATCTATGATTGTTGCTCTGACAGCTGCTTCATACTGGACGTCCTAGGCGTTTCCTATAAAACGCCCTTCGTTCTCTGAGATGAACAAACGCTTACCTCAGAAGCACGGCTCTGCGTAGTACCCAGGCCCGGCACCAGACCCCATACCACGGGTCAGTATTCCACCGCAGCTGCAAGCAGGTCTGTTCCAACGGGATTGAGAGGTTCTGGCGTTCCTCTGGGCTCAGCCATCCTCCATTGCACCGTGCCAGGAGCTGTAGCGCTTACCTTCGACGATGACCCTTTCATATACACCAATCAAACCCTGAAGCTTCTAAGAGGCAGGCATCAGGGTAAGCCGTCGATATGAGAGATCCCTCATCAATGTGCCCAGGCTGATTCACCCAGGCTACTTTCTTCGTTAACGGAGACACCTGGGGTGATATCGACGACTACCACGACGTCATACGCCGCATGGTTGCCGACGGGCACCAAGTCGCTTCTCATACCTACGACCATTCCGATCTACTAACCCTGAGCGACGCGGAGATCGTCGAGACCATGACCCTCCTCGAAGAGAAACTTATTGACATCATCGGAGCATACCCAGTCTACATGCGGCCTCCAGTCTTCCACTATGACAACACCACCTTGAGGCTTCTCGGGGATCTCGGATACCATGTAATTGACGCCGACTTGGATACCTTCGACTATTTATACAACACCCTGGGAGATACTACCAGCCTAGAGATTCTCGATGAAGGCCTCCGCGCGGGCAATACCATTATCCTGGCTCATGCCGTAAGATGAATCCTACATTTTCAGCAGCCATCTCGTGAGCCAAGCTCACATGAAACAGGTCTTGCAGAACACTGCCGAGGTCTTGTTGCCAAACTATATTCGCCGTATTCAAGAAAGTGGGCTCAAGCCAGTCACTGTAGGAGAGTGCCTCGGCGATCCCAAGATCAACTGGTACAAACGAAAGCGCTCCACCACCCCGACCGTAACTGGCTCTCTCTCTACCATCAGCATCACCAGTACTATCACCCCAACCGGTGTTGCCGAAGGCAACCATCTGTGCGGCGGGGCCAACAACTATGTCTGTATCCCTGGCACCTGCTGCAGTCAGTATGGTGTATGCGGGTTGGGTCGTTTCCATTGCTTGAGTGAGTGCCAAAGCGATTTTGGTGTCTGTGGAGTTACTGTTCCCCGGCCGCCCAGCCCTTCTTGAGTCTACTTCGGCCGATAAGGGGCTCTCAACGAATGGCTCTCCTGCGAACATTCGTGTTGTTCCAAACTGCTTCCTGACTGGGAGCCGGCTGTGCCGTGACCCCCTATGTATAATACTGAGGTTATTGAAGGGTTGATAAGATTCATCATCCTAGAGAAACAGGAATGGCGAACGGGAAGACCCCTATTACCAGACTATATAGTTAACAGATTAGAGACAAGGCTTGGAAACCACTACATCTACTTGACTTTGGACTAACTAGAGGAGATGTACGGCGTTATGTAGTATCGGACCCTAACAATAGTAAATATGATCGTGAAAACCTCAGTGATCTCTATTCCTTTCGTTAAGTCCGCAGAAATATAATTCTTGAACGGCTTGTGTATCGTGGTAACACTGCCGGCCTAGTTCTTCTAGTCCACTTCGTTGTAAACTTGTCCTGAAAGTCTGACGGGCTCTGAGCCGCATCAACTTGTCCATGGTCATTTACGCGCAAACGTATTTACAGGTCTAAGTACCGCTATTCACTCTTGCTACTTGAGTATCCAATCCCTTGCAAAGGCCCGAAGTAGCTCATACAGTGCGCAAGCCCCAGGACCCGGACAGCTGGAGGCTTGGGCGTCTCTCCCACGTAACTTGCTCTACAGAGCCGTGCCGCGAAGAATCGAGTACACTTCCGCAATTCACCAGAAACTGTAACCGCTAAGGCAAAGGTGCCATACTAACAAAAGCGTCTGTAAACAGTGTCAAGACATCCATGACTGTCCGCTCTCCCTCCTTTGCTGCTCTGAGTGCCTTTAGCGACTCGACGGCCGAGGCTAGGTAGGCTGCATAATACATATATGACGGGGTTTTGACGAATTCTCTAACAGCCGACGTATGGCGTAATAAGGGAATTACACACAGAGAGCTGGATTCTAAAAATAGCGCCTAGAGTTCTGTCCATATCGTTAACTGCCACTATAACAAGAATCCAAGAACTGAGGCACAGAGCCTTTCGAGGTGCTGCCGTCATCTAGTAGTCGTAAAATTGACTCGCAGAGCCCCACGACCACTTCGCCGCGGTTTCTATCGCCCATAACCAGGTCCCACTCTGTATGCTGCGGCTCAGCCGTGATGGCTCTCTCGCCACCCGATTGGACAGTAGCCTTGAGTATTGAAGAGTCGGCTACTGGTTTAGTCTTTTTTATACCGAGCGTTCTTGTTGGTTGTTCTGTTCATGCCGGCCTTGCGGGTGTTAGTGCTTGGAAGAATGATGTTTGACCAGGATAATTGCCATGGGTCGGGTGGTCAAGGAGCTGTAGGAACTCGGCAGCAGGCTCCTTGCATTGTCTGTTGGCGGCAGAGAGGTGGCAGAGCGAGACGGAGAAGCTGGGAGCATTGAGAAAGTCTCGAATGTTCCAACTAACGTGCGGCATGTCTGATATGGTACGTAGAGTTGAGTTGCGTCTGGACCTCGTCCGTCAAGGCGCCGAGCTCGAGCGCTTGAGAGGCCACCGTAGTTGTTAATGGGCAGCTTGACCTCGTAGCCTCTCTCGAACTGGACGAGTGCACTGTCGGTGTCGATATGGCCACAGAGAAGCTTTAGACAACGCTCGACTACGAGCGGGACCGGGTGGGGGGGGGAGGGGAGGAGGACGGCGTTATTAACTATACTGTCAATTAACTATCGTCCAGGTTCATTGTGGATGCCTGCGTTGCCGACGAAAATGCCGTTCGCAATCGACTGATGCTGTCGGCCTGGAACATGGCATTGGTCCAGGGCTGTGCCAATGGAAAGTGTCTGGTAGTTGAGTGCCTGGGGAGGCAAAGATGTCGCCGCACACTGCGTCCGGCAACAGGCCTCGCTCACGTACCCATTCCATGCGGGCTCGTGGCCAGAATCGCCGCCGGAGATGATCCTGGCCGTCGAAAGGCGTTTCTGCCCGTTCACAACGGGGCGCTCGGGGCCCCGTCCAACGGAAGGTGAGGCTTTGCCGCTACGAGAGAACGTAGCAATCGCGGCACCAGTGTGTTCACCGCAGTATCGGGAAAGTAGTGCTTGGTCGACATGGTGATGAGGCTGATGATGACGTAGCTCTCCAAAATTTGAGTATTCTCTTGACACGCACAGCTAATCTCATCAGTGATGACGCCGACTGGGGCCTAGACCAGAGTTGATCAGATTAATATAATCTCCCTCGTGTGTGTGCCTGTTCAATCAGGCTTCGTTGCGCCGCATTGCCGCGAGTCGGCCTCAATGCTCGTGCGGGCGAGAGTTGTTTTAATAGCTGGCCGATGAATTCCAGGTTCTAGTCTGGATGCCTGGGTCTTCTGCGCTATGGGCCACTACATGCGATGCTTTGTTTCATTTCATCAGCCATCCACTATCTCGAGTCAAAAAACTGTGGCCCAGGTCGCGTAAAACAGGTGGAGAAAGCTGGGTGGACCTAGACTCTCAAATCGTCCTAGCCACTAAGTTAGCCGTGGTTCGCGCCGGGTCAAAAATCCCAACCCCGCATGGCCTCACGGATGCCCCGAAGCGATGTGCCGCGTGACGAGGCGCTATTATTCATGAATTGGCCAGTAGTCTCGTGCCTCTCCCCACATCCCTGTTGGCGCCACCTCGGTTTCTTTTGATCTCTCCCCTGCTTTGTCTGTTTCCGCTAGGGCCTTTGAAGACGTAGACTAATGTCTTCCCTGCTTCTTTTGCGGTGCTGCGTCTCGCGTACCACTCTTCTCGCTTAGGGCCCCAACCCCAATGACGAAGATGTGAAAAATGGATACTAACGCGGGTGAGGCTCCACGGCAGAAGCGCACGCGCAAGCCTCGCGGCAAAGGCCTGCGGACGAAAACAGGATGGTAAGCAATGGATCCTTCCCTATTCCCATCGTGTTGGGCTGGGCCACTCTGAAAGCTAAGCAATAATGACAGCTTGACCTGCAGAAAAAGACACAAGAAATGCGACGAGAGGCAACCAGTGTGTGGGCCGTGCACAGTCTCCTCGCGGGACTGTTTTTTTCCCCGTGACTTGCAGTCCCAGTCGGCCGTCGAGACATCGACGCGGACGCCCCCTTCAGCCGCCGCGCCTAATAGTAATAACGATAGCAACGGCCTCCAGCGGAACGATGAGCAACAGGAGCAGCGAGGGACGGCTGGTGCTAGTGAACCCAGTGTGTCTCATTCACCGAGTCTAGGCTCGCACGCCTCCTCTGCGGCCTTATTGCCAGGAGTCGAAAACGAAGTTAGACATATCCGGCGGTCACAGCTGCAGCCGCCTCCTGCGCCTCTATCACCGCACTCGCCGGGAACCACTAGCCTGGCCACGAAAAGGTTCTCGCCCCGGGATCCGGAGCTGCGCACAGATGATACTATCCAGCTGAGGTTCTCTCCAGATTCGGTCTCATACGAGAAGTGGTCCGCCGACTTTGCCTCTACGCGTTGGCTGGGCCTCCTGGCCAACGACGCCGCCCAGGCTGATAGCGGGTTCTCGCTTGCGCCTAGCCCCACAGCCGTGAACTCGGCCCCTGGCCTAAGGCACTTGACGGCCATCTCTGCACACGTGTCCCCAGCTCTCCTCAACGGCCAGGCCCGGCTTCCTGAAAATCTGGACCCGGAGTCTGAGCGCCAGGCATGGCAGTCTGACGGGGATGTGGCACTGACAACGCACGAAGCCATTCTATTTCGGCATTTTACCGAACGGTGCGCGCGGTGGCTAGAAGTCTGCGACCCCCAAAGGCACTTCTCGGCCTATGCTATTCATCTGGCGATGAAGAATCCGGGTTTGATGAAGGCCATGCTGGCTCTGTCGGCTAAGCATCGATCAAGATGTCTTGGGAAGAATGCAGACACTTTTATCCACTCCTCGGGCCCGGAAGAGAACGAGGATGATAACGAATGGATTCGATACTACTACGAAACCCTCCACTATATTCAAAGATCCCTGGCTTTCAGTAGCTACACTCATTCAGAAGAGCTGCTCGCCACGGCGATTGTAATTTCAGCCTATGAGATGCTAGATGAATCAGATGGCACAGGGAACTGGCAGCGACACCTCGAAGGTGTGTTTTGGATCCAAAGATCTCAAGATGTCAACGGAAGCTGTGGTGGCCTGCGGCAGAGCGTGTGGTGGGCGTGGCTCACCCAAGATATCTGGGCTGCTTTCAGAGAAAAGAGATCCTGCTTCAGCTTCTGGAGGCCCTTCAAGGATGTTCATGAACTAGACAAGCACGAGCTGGCCAACCGAGCTATCTATCTATTGTCACAAGCAGTCAATTATAGCGCCCAATCCCGCAACGCGGAGGAGGCCGGGGCAACGGACCCGTCGGCAGCATTGCAGCATCAGAGGAGGCGAGAGGAGCTGCTCACCAAGATGGAGCAGTGGAAGGCGTGCCTGGGCGACGCCTACAACACCTTGCCGACTCCCAAGAGTCCCGGAGATGTCTTCACTCCCCTCTGGGTGCACCCGCCGCACTTTGCAATCGCGCTGCAGGCGTACAGCTTCGCGCAGGTCCTGCTCACGCTGCACAGTCCGCCCCAGGCCGGGTTCATGGGGTTCGTCAGGATGCAGAAGACTCTGACAGCTGCTGTCGAGACTATCTGTGGCATCGCCATGGAGCTTGAGGACGAAGGCTGCCAAATTTTCTCTGCGCAGTGCCTGTACGGTGCAGGACTCTGCGTGCAGGAACCCGCGCGGCGCGACGCCGTCCTCTCGCTAATGGAGAGGTGTGAGAAGTGCGTCGGGTGGACGCCCATGGCCATCTGGAGGGACGACCTACGACGTGAGTGGGCAAAAGTTGATGGGGAAACTGTAGAGATCACAGCTGGATAGAAAATGTTCTAGTATATCCTAAAATAATGTATAAAGGACTTGGCTCCAGTAGTTTTGGAACTGGTTGGTTTTTTGGATTGTGATCGTCAGGATTGTCCCGTTTATGCCTTCCCTGTTGAGCCACAGGCGTCCATCTGCAGCTCCATTAGCGTTTGTGCCGCCCAGACACCCTTCTCCATCAGTGTCGTGAGGCTGAGCTTGGCGGCATTCTGCTTGAGTTGCGCCAGGTAGTCGTCGAGCACGAGCTTGTTGACATTGATCTTGGACACACCGCTCGCGATGCACCGCTCCATGATGTCTCTGGTAAAGTCATTGGTGCCGTGGAGAACGACTCGGACCCGGCCGGCAGCCTTTTCTCTAATCGTCTCGAGTCTGCGCAAATAGTATAGCATCAGTATTCTTATTCGCCCAAAAAAAAGGCTGGCTAGATATGTTGGCTCACCGATCGTACTCCAGCACTGGCCCCAGCTTGCCATATTCACCGTGCACGTTTCCAAACGCCGGTGCCAAGAAGTCAATGCCCGTAGCAATGAAGTCCTCGACCTGCTCCTCGGTGGTCAGGGCGCCTTTTAGGTCCGCAGTGTCGGCAATGCCATCCTCGCCGCCCTCGATTCGTCCGGGCTCAGCCTCTGTTGCAATACCCCGCTTATGACAGTAGTCGACCAAAATCTTGGTTTTTTGCAGGTTCTCCTCTTTCTCGTAGTGGCTCATGTCGACCATGATGCTGTCAAACGGCAGTGTGTCGGCCGCCCGACGGATAATGCCTTCGTCTTGGGCATGGTCAAGATGAATGGCAATGGGAACGGAGGCGGTGCGGGCGGCTTGCGCTGCGGCTTGAACGAGGAGACCATCCGAGAAGGTGATGGCCCACGGAAACACCTGAATAATGAGTGGGCTGCGCTTGGTCTCGGCGGCGCGCACATAAGCGATGATGTGCTCAATATTGTAGGCGATTGGTGCCAGCACGCCGTACCTACCCTCCTCAGCCGCCCTGAGGATCTGGTATGTCTTGTTCGTTTCCGGATTCCACGACGACGACGTCGTCGTCGTCATTGTGAATGAAGCCAGCTTACGCGACACGTTGAATATGTGAAGTTCTTCGGGGGCAGACCGATATCTCCTCGAGGTTCGGACTTAAAGAATGACAAAATACGCGGCTAATGAGCTAATGTTGGATAACCGGCACCAGCTTGTGTCTTCTATTGCCTATCTAAATGGGCGAGAGAATGACGGAGCGTAAGTTGATGACTTTGTCTTTTAGCTATATTTATAAATGGTGGGCCAGTTGTGTCCGGTTATAATGCAAGCGTAGTCCGGCTATCAACAAGCGCTTTGAGGTTGCTGGACAATATGACACTATGACGACGTTGAAGAATAATGTCTCTCGCCGCTGCCAGTCAAGTTGGCCCACCCAAGATTACTTGGCAGTGCAACCGCCCAGACTCTTACGCCTCAAAAGGTAAAGCTCGTCTCGCAATTAATAATATTGAGTAGCCTCGTGTCGCGGACAGACCCACCACTCACCCTACTTGCCCGTGCCGGTGCCGCACCCACCTTAAAGCACACCCGAAAATTGCCGGAAGCTGGCGAGCACTAATACCATTGGAATGCTATTCCAAAATCTGCCGCGATCTGCCTCAGCGGAGCATTCAATGTGGCTGAGGCGCATGCTCATAAACCCGGCATTGGTGGCCCGGGGCACGCCCAAGTCGCATCTTCGCTGCCGGGGCTACGCCTTGCTTAACACTGGCGACAAACTCCAAGTGACCGCTTTATATAAACCTCTAAACAACATATTTAATACGATCAGTTTTTTTTGTACATATAAATAAACCAAATTGAAGCCCAAAAGATGCAATACACTGTTCAATCCCAGGTGGATACGCGTTGTGTCGATGCTCCATGGGGTTCACAAGCCCCCGAGTTCCCAAGTACGAAGCACACGCTCGTCATCGGCCTTCTTTTCTTTTTAATTTCTGATAAAAGGGAAGTTGATGTACATACTCGTCGGTACAATGAGTGTTTCTTCTTGAGAGATGAACGGAAAGCTGATATAATCGTTCAAGGCAGTCACGACTACCATAATGATATAGGAAGAGGGTTCACAATACGGACCGTAACTACAATTGAAGAGGCTGTATTGCAAGTGAGATAGATCGCTACGTTATTATTCTGAGTGAAAATATGTGATTTCTTCACTCCCAGTTTCAAAATACGCCATTTTCTACCAAGCGCCCACAACTCCAGCAATGGGAATATCAATACCCGTGGTGTACGAGGCCGTCTCGCTTAGCAGATACACGTATGCGCCTCCCAGCTCCTGCGGCAGCGCCAGCCGGGGCATGCCGCCGTAGTACTTCATCTTGGTGTTCCAGTCGGGCGATGTCTCAACGTAATATGTCAGCGCCGTCTTGACAAAGCCCGGCGAGATGCTGTTGACGCGAATACCGTGCGGCGCCCACTCCATAGCTAGTGTATGAGTCATGTTACGGACGGCGGCCTTGGTGCCGCCATACGGGGCAGACGGGGCGGCCTATATCATCACGAGTGTCAGAGAAAACTTCGGCAGCCTAAGGGCGCTCTTAGACTGTAGTTATTTAACTCACCCGGTTGGGTCGGTAGGAGGTCATGGACGCAGTAAAAACGATGCTTCCCTTGCACCCCAGCTTGATGAACATGCGGGCCGCGGCCGTGGCACAATTCCACGCGCCAAAAACGTTAAGCTCAAAAAGCCTTTTGACCTGATCAAGGCTGAACTGCAGGGCTGGCTGATGTTTGGTGGCTCCGGCATTCGCTACCATGCCGTCGAAGCGGCCTTCGCTGGCGACTATAGCCTCGAGGGCGGCCTGGACGCTCTCCTCGTTCGTCACGTCGCAGTGCTGGAACTTGAGCTTTCCCGGGTAGTGCTTGAGCATAGCGGCAAAAGGCTCGCCGGGCTCCGAGATGTCGAGGTTATACACGCAGGCCGCGTTGTTCGCCAAGCAGACCTCGGCAATGCCCAATCCGATGCCTTGGTTGGCGCCGGTAACTGGACGGAGACGTTGTTAGTGAATAACCCTTCCTTATATGCAATATTGCAAGAGCCTACTGGCAATGATTTTGTCTGTCAGGCCGATGCTCCAGTTGTGATTGGGACCCGGCAAGGTGGTCAACATGTCTTGGGAGCCGGCCCCGCTCGAGCTACCATTAGGCTGGCTGTTGCTTTCAGATGCGGAAACCATTTTGACTGCTATGAATGTGAATATACTGAGTAAATGAATGAACAGAAAGCCCACAGACGGGAAAAGAAAATGAAGGATTGTGTGGGAGCCTTATAAACGATATCCAAAAGGAGACGGGATGTCGAAGCTAGGAAAATGATTACAGTCCACAATATTTACAGGGTCTAACTGCCTACAAAACAATAATTCTTATTCCTTCTTAGACTCTTCCTTAACATGAGAAGACGCAAAATATTGCGTCTCGCGTCCTGGCCATCTTTTACAATTCCCCTCATGCCAACCCCCCACAGCCTGTGGACCCGTGAATGGAGAAGAGAGGGGATGTGGGGACACGAAGAGACTGAATCGACAGATGCGGGAATGATGAGCGGCATCTATGTACTGTAGATACTGGACGATGTGGACGAATGCGAGTCTAACCATTTTCGTTTCGTGGCTTGCCCTCGAGACGAGCCCACATCCACAATCAGGAACCTGTTCCATCCGTATTTCCACACGTAGAGTGGTATGCGCACCCCTGGAATTTCCCCGAGTTCCCCACACCCGTCCCCAGGTTGTGGGGTAAGCGGTTTAGTGCTTCCTGATCTGTCTTCAGCGTGACGAGGAACCCTAAACCCTGTCATTGTTCCCGGGTTGCTGCGCAGCAGAATGAAGTTGAAATGGCACGCACACGAGCGAACGCCGGGTCATTTAGCGCTTGTTGGCTGGTCGAGTCATTGAAGTCACCCTATAAGTCTGGAGGGCTGCTTACCCCAAGGTCATGACGGTTGCATGCATTGAGTATTTAATGTTTGGGGTTTAGTCTTCCCCAAGGACGTTTTTGAGACAGCATCATTCGCTCCTCTCTCCATTTTTTGAAAGCCTCACCACACTCTATCACCACTTGCACATCGCCGCCACCGAGGCCCTTTTCCTCCTTCTATTCACCATGGAAAAGGAAATCATGGATCACATGTATGAGCACGACGATGGCGGCTCCAGGCACAAGGAGTCGGCCAATGTGGAGGGTGGCCGCGATGTCATCGATCCCATAGCTGAGAAGAAGCTCGTTCGCAAGATTGACCTGTTCATCCTGCCCTGCATGTGGATTATGTATCTCCTGTCATACATGGACAGAACCAAGTATTTCCCTCCATCGTTATGCTTACTGGTTGATCGGAAGATATCTAAGTGTTAAAAAATTTACAGCATCGGTAATGCCAAAATCGCAGGCATGGAAGATGACCTCGACCTCGACTCCAACCAGTACTCGATTGCCCTCGTCGTCTTCTTCGTCAGCTACGTCGTCTTCGAGGTTCCCTCTAATATGATCCTAACCCGGACGAGACCGAGCCGTTACCTTCCCGGCATTATGTTCCTATGGGGCGGCGCCACCGTCGGAATGGCTTTCACTCCCAACTACCACACCCTCGTAGCACTACGCTTTGTCATGGGTGTCCTCGAATCCGGTTTCGCACCCGGAATGTTGATGCTCCTTTCCTCATGGTACAAGAAGGAGGAGCAGAGCAAGCGCTTCGCCGTGTACATTTCGGCCGCCATCTTGTCCGGTGCTTTTGGCGGCCTTCTGGCGGGGACTATTACGAGCGGTCTGGACAATGCCCATGGCATTCCTGGCTGGAGATGGCTCTTCGTTGTCGAGGGTGCGGGAACCATGGGCTTTTCTATCATCGCCGTCTTTTTGCTTCCCGATTTTCCCGCTATGACATCGAATAAGAAGTTTAGTCCCGCAGAGAAGGAGCTCTCCATCAAGAGACTGCAGATGTCTTACCAAAGCGTCCACACCGAGGAGCAGCCGCGTTTGGGTCACTGGGACGCGCTCAAGGCTAGCTTGGTTAACTGGAGGACTTGGATTTTGGTGGTTGGCTACATGGTAAGTTCTAATATTCACACGATCTTGCTGGAAAATTCCAATCCTGAGACTGATATGTTGATGCAGGCCATTGTCGGGTCTTCAACTCTTTCCTACTTTTACCCTACGCTTGTCAACGGCCTTGGCTACGAGTCCACCACCGCACAATACATGACTATTCCCATCTTTGGCGTCGCGTTTGTCTCGACGGCCATCACGGGCTACTTTGCCGACAAGAACGCCGAGTGGCGTGGCGTCATCCTCGGATGCTGGATGACCGTTGCCATGGTATGCGCCATCATCATCTGCGCTGTATATGACTTCAAGGCCCGGTACGCTCTGCTCGTCATTATGGCCTCAGGGCTCTGGGCGTCCAATGGCCTCGCGCTGTCCTACGCTTCCGTCACCTTCTCGACAATGTCCGACGAGATAAGGGCCATCTCCCTCGCCTTTGTTAACGCCATGGGTAACCTGGCCCAGATTTATGGCGCCTATCTCTTCCCAAGCGACGACGCGCCCAAGTATCTAATGGGTTTTGGAGTTATCAGTGGACTATGCTTTACGGGCGTGGCTGCATATCTCTCGTTGTACTTTCTCCTGAAGAAGCATTCCCGGATTTAAATTGCACTGTACCATCGCTCCCGCCATGAGAAACAGTAAATAAGAACGCGTCTTGCTCTCTCTCTAAACCTGTCCTAAATAGTTAGCCACTTGATGCCGCGACTAATAATGGCGTCTCCCATCCTGCATTTCTTCCCAGGACTAGTTATTATGAGGAACACTGCGTGTTGCGATCAAATCTCACCACTGTATCGTCGCATCTGGTAGTCCAGCTCCGTTTTAAACGAAGTCCTGTTATTCACAATAGCGGTTATATCATCCAGCCTAAATAGCTGCTGGCCGGTTGGTCGAGCACGAGCGAGTCCAATGGCGCAGACGATGATGTTTCGTAGCTGGCGGCCGTCCAACCCTCTCTTGGCAAGATCGTTCTTGACGTATTGATGATTTTCTGGTAATTTTCCACGCGTCCCTCACCCTCATACTGGTCCAGAAATTATTTGAAAATAGTGACAGTCCGATCTTTTTCGAGGTCAGTGTACTTGATGGCGACGTGGATTCGAGACTGCACTGCTATGTCGAAGAGAGCAATTTGGTTCGTAGTAAGGATCAAGGTGCTTCGGGACCCTGTCAGCGTCTGACCGCCAATGCTAGTCTGGAAAAGGAGGCTGGAGATTTTACCTCAGTGATGCTCGAGAATCCGCAAAATTACTGAACATAAAACAATTCTTAACGTCTAGAGAAGCGATTGTGGGGAGAAATGTGCTTTATCCGAGACAAGGGCATTTCTCTCTGTTGTTGGACCCTGGTGCCCCATCCCCCTACTCAAAATAAATTTGCTTCTGTCTTGGTCAACAACCGCCGGTCAGGGCTCCAAGTAGCCTACCATGTTGTACTTCACCCAATCCTATCCTCGGCTCAGGTCCATATGATGCTTGGCATCTTCGGTTTTCTGTGAGTCGAGACCAACGCGCCACGCCAGGCATGGCTATTATTAAGTCCTATAGATTACAATTCCACTTTCCGTACGTGGACAGTTGCCTGGGAATCCTCTAGTCCGCCTCTTTGCAAATCGACCAGAATGGGCCTAACCAATCAGATTTGTTGCTCTTCCTGCCAGAAGAAGGGCTCGTACTGTTCGCCCTAGAGCCAAGTCAATTGCAGGGAGTCCATTTTAGTGAATTGAGGACTGTGGTTGAGCTAAAGTACGCTACGACCGATCACGTGGATGCTAAGCGTACCGCTGCACACATATTCGTCATGGGAAATTCTAGAAACTACTTGGAAGTGCTGAGATATGGCTTCAGGAAATACGTGAACCTCCCCTTAGGATCGTCCTGGCGCTGTCAAAAGAGAAGTTGTGTCTTTGTTCTTTGCTCCTCAGTATAGTCTATTGCGCTAGGAGCTGTTGTAAATTTTCTTAGGACTAAGGGTAGTCAAAAAAGGATTGGACAGTGTCATGGTCTGCATAGCATAAAGAAAGGCGATAAGGTTAGAAGTTAGGATGCTGGGCAGAGTCAATGCCACAGTCGCCTTATACAGGTCTAACTTACAAAGGAGAGGGGATAGATTTCTGATATATATTTCCTACTGAGAGGATTAGGGGAGATAGGGAGAGAGACAGAGTAGGTTCTCATGCGCCTCGTCCAAGGGGTGCTGCAGCTCACATCTTGCCCAAGCACAGCCGCAAACCGTAAGTGGGATCACCTGTAGTGAATGCCGCAGTTCCAGGAATACCGGTTCCAGCTCTGCATCACGGCTCTCGGCATGATCCAAGGCTGCCATTCCTGGAAGAACAAATGTGCAGCTTTTAGAGCCCTTTGATAATGATCCTGACTAACATGTGGATAAACGCCAGTCTCGCCTGCCTTGAATCATGATGTCGACCTGTATGTATGCGCCCTGCACGGAGATCTCCGGCCTTGGCACCTTGAGGGACCTGCATTGCACTTCGTGACCGGATTCTCGCTGCTGATGACTAAGAGCGGAGTTCAAACGTGAACTGCCTCGGAGCTCTCCGACAAGTGGATCCGCCACCCTGCCGGTCATGGAACATGGAGCACGTCAGGACAAGTATTAATATGCTGAACGCCCTCACTCCGGGTCGTCCGTACTTGAAACTACCAAACCAGACGCCATCGCTTAGATATTAAATCACCAAGGTCGCAGAGTATCACATTACCAACATGGCCTCCGCACCATCTTTCCGCTCAATCGTGGGAATCCCCCCATCAACAGCCTCCACGAGCGACAGTACCCTCGTCATTATCGACGCACAGAACGAGTATGCTACTGGAAAGCTTCAAGTCAAGGGCGTCGAGACCTCTCGCAAAGTCATAGCGTCCGTTCTAGAGAAGTATCGTGCTGCGAAAGCGCCCATTATCCACGTCACTCACGATACTCCTGATGGGGCACCTGTCTTTACTCCTGGAACCGAGCTCGCAAAGGAGTTTGATGAGTTGGCGCCAAAGGAGGGAGAATCTATCGTTAGGAAGCAGCATCCTGGAAGCTTTACGGGGACGCATTTGCAGGAGTTACTGGAGGCTACCGGGCGGAGCAAGGTTGTTATCACGGGCTACATGGTACGTGACCAGGCATCGCATTCTCCATCACAACGCGTTAGACGATGAATCCCACTAATTAACCTACAGGCTCACATCTGTGTCTCTACCACGACTCGTCAGGCTTCTGAGAGAGGCTGGGACCCCATTGTAGTCGAGGATGCCGTTGGCACCCGGGACATCCCGGGCTCCAGTGCTGACGAATTGAAGAGGGTCGTACTGAACGAAATCGCGGATGGCTTTGGAACCATTATCAAAAGTGGGGATATCCAGTAGATAAAATGTATTCCAGGAGATACAATGGAGTCTATTTGAAAAGATCCGCTACTGACAGTCTGGGCCCTTGCAGCTCTTACTTGGTAGTTATGACTAGCGAGAGTCAATGTCTTGCTCGTGCCTTTACATCACTATAACAGGTCTCTCGTAGTAAAGTGGCACAACCAAATAGTACAGGGTCCAAAAGGCAAATATATTTTGCTGAGCCCAACAGACTTATCGAATATGTGGAGCGGATTCTGTTTAGGTTAAAAGATACAGTATGCAAGAGGATGCTCAGTACTAAAGTCCTCTGTTTAAAGTAATACTCAACGTCATTTACCAGATTTGGTTTTCTGACTAGCGTTTGTTGTCTTCCCCTTACATCACAGCCCGGAGCGGGAGTTATTCTCCTGTATCCCTGGTCAGGGATACATATGTCTGGCCCCATTTCCGCTGTTATGAATCTTTCTTCGTGTTCCAACAAAGAACCTCTTTTTTCCTTTAAAACTTTGCACCGTTTCCATATCGGACATTCCTGAGTCTCATTGGAGAGTTACTCTCCTTCTCATTGCTGATATGATTGAGTCAGAGCCCAATCCGCCGCTGTAGGTCGACACAACAGACGATACATCAAGGAACTCCGTTTGCCCCTTAGGACCTCACCCACCAAAAAAATAGGTTTTTTAACAGTTCTATAACGAAAGCATTGTTAAAAGAAATTAGAAAGTACCGTGTAGGAGTCGAAACGGGCGCCGCCATTAGACCATCTCGCAACACTTTGCTAGAGAAGCAGCACGGAAAGAGGCATCATCGGAACATAGAAGCTCTAGGACTGATCTAGCGTGCGGGGATCGATGGGAGTAGCCACGACGTCGAGAAATTGTCATCCTTATCAAATATGTATTCGATGGTGCGGGAACGCGGAGCAAAGGTGTAGTTACTGACATTTTCATACCTGGCGGTATGGTAAGGGAAAGGAGGGGTTGGAATCTTTACGTTGAGCTATGTTAGCCAAATTTTTCAGGTAGCTCGCTGGGAATGGACAAGAATATGACTGCAATGTCAGTTAACAATACATCGTGTGTGGCTCTGGTGTTGGCTATGGGCGCGGGGGTCGTGAATTTACTCCTGCTAGGTTCTTATAGAGCTTGACAAGTCTGATCTGAAACCTCTGCGGTAGGCTAACACTTCAAGTGCGGCGGCCAAACCGTGAAGCTTTAGTTCAGCAAAGGCCCCTCCTCCACAGCATTTTCGGTACGAAACCGTAGTTTTGCCTACTTTGGCAGGCAGCATTCCTCGGATTGGCTCGTTTCTTCGACAACTCCAGAACAAAAACCCAGCGTAGAAAGCTTGTTCAATAGGATCGATTATACTCGTCACTAACCCGAGTAAATATTAAATAGAGAGGCCTTTTTCATTAATCGTTTCCCGTTTCTACGTAGCTATTGTCTAGATACATTTAGGCGATCACATTCTCTCTTACTGGGAGCCATACTAAAATGTTGGGATCATCTAACAGTATACATTGACAAGATGCTTTGTCCTTCCATGACTACCCTTGCTAAACCCTCCCTTGCCTTATAAAGACCAAACCGGTAAAAAAAAATTCATCCCGCGTGGCCACGTGGCCCTTCACGGGTCCATTGCTCGATCCTCTCAAGTCCATATACAGAGATAAGTACGGCCTGTGTGAGCCCGTCAACATTCGACGACGGCACTTCGGAGAGAAGTCTAGGATCCGTCAAGGACTGGACAACAGAAACACTGTCCGTCCGAAGTGCATCAAGCCAAGTATACGGTGTTGGAGCATCCCAGAGCCCCTTGCTGCCCATGAAGGGAAGGCTGCCATGGCACGCTGCCCTCCCCTGTTTTAACATGGAGTACACAGACTCCGTGAGCATGACGGCGTACCATGTTCGGCGGATGGACTCCGAGAACACCCACGCCCGCCATGTTGACGGCAACCTCCCGTCAGTTCGAAGACGTCCTTTGGCCAACATATTGGTGCTCATATCATCGTCTGCGGGTGGGAGGTGAGGATGCGTGTCCATCTGAATGGTTCCAATGTCGAACTCAGCATTCTGGCAGAGCAATTCAGCCCAGGCTACAAGAGTTTGGAGGTGGTTTTCGGCATCATGCCGAGAGCCAATGTCACCGTCGAATAGGCGGATGATTTCGTACACTAGAAGAGCTTGGGTGCGAGCAAGGTGGGTCGCCGTGTCCGCTACGCCGGCGTCGAATGGGTCATAGAGGGACGACACATGCTCGTGGACCAGGCTGTTGGCCCGGTGCTCGAGTATGCGCAACACGGTGCTTCTGTTAGCCGGGGTTTTGCTCTCATAAGCAGCGGCAGCGGTATATGCATCTTGAAGACAGGCTGGCAAGTCGGGCCCGTAGAGTTGGCAGTGGATGAATGGGCAGCTGGCTTTGGAAGCCCATTGTCTCGGCCACTGTTGTATCTCGCTTGTGAAGTAGAACAGGTCCTCCCGCCTGAAAGAGGTAACATGGGTCATGTCGACAGGCTTCTTAGCCCACGAGGAGAGAGATAGAAACCACGGATTTGTGATGTTGACAGTCAAGGCGGTAGATAGTTGCGCCGGAAGGGGAGGAGGCGGAGTTGGCGATCGTGCTCTCGCTGTAGGGATGGTGGACACGCTTCCGCCTTCCGTGGGGTCAAGGTTGTTGGGCAGCATGAGCCGCCGCACAAGGTACGTGCAGTCTTGGTTCCTCTCAATACAGCGGGCGCATACAGGGTACTCCTTGCCACACCTCCGCTTGGCCTTCGTACAAGCCACGCACGCCATTCTCTTGGGAGACACATATACCGGCATTTCGGCAATTTCCGAGAAGTATAGAGTGGGTCGAAAGGAAGATATGGCGGACTGTAACGGAAATGCGGTAGGCGCGGACGTTGGATAATTCGCCTTGGGCGGGGGCAAAGTTGCGGATGACGGGTGGTTGTGCAGTGCGGGTTGCGTTTCCACGTGGAGATGGGACCACCAGGCGGAAAATACAGCACTGCGTCTTTCAGAATAACTGGATGTCTGATCTTAATAAGGTGCTTAGCAATCATGCTCAATGCCGTGGTGGCTGGCCGCTTTTGTGCGGGTGAGACTCCGCAAATCCGGTAACTCCGGGCGGGAAATATCCGCCGGCACCCCTTGATTGGGTGGACTGGCACCGGCTGGTTGGTAGTGAGACCGCCTTGTGTGCACGTAGGTGGGAAAAGCGGCGGAAAATGCCCCGCTGTGTCCGCTGTGATACCGCCAACGAATCCGCTGAAGATGGGGTGCTTCGGAAGCACGCAAGTAGGTGTCATCGTTGTTGCACTAACTGATCTCTCCCCGGATTATTTAAGTAGAGCTCTCTCCTTAACCTCAGTTCGATTTGTTTCTTTCGTTTACCTATCAACTGCTACATTTAGATAGGCCAAATTGTCACTCAGAATCTTTCTCCAAGCTTTAGAAGCATACGGTCCAACTTCTACTAGTCGCAGCAATGAGTCTCCCCGGTCTCAAGCAATATCGCAAGACACCGTATGCCGCCATTTCCCCCACGCGGCCAGAGTTATCCCAGGCCGGAAGGACGGTGTTGGTATCAGGTGGGACTAGCGGCATCGGCTACGCCATTGCGCGGGCATTCATCGGGGCTTCGGCCAGGCACGTCATCATTACCGGCCGCCGTCCTGACGTTGTTCAGTCCGCAGCAAACAACCTTGCCAAAGAAATCAAACAACACGGCTCCGAAACCGTTGTTACCGGTAATGTGTGCGACGCAGCGAGCCCGGAACAAGTCGAAGCCCTTTGGGAGGGCTTCCAGAAAGGAGGGGTTTTCGTCGATGTCTTGGTCTTGAATGCTGCCTCATTCGGGCAGCACAAGACTATACTGCAGAATGGTCTGCGAAATGTGTGGTCTGATTTCGAGACGAATGTGCGGGGGAACTTGGACTTTACCGAGAGGTTTTACAAGCAAACTGGTCAGGGGGCTAGCGAGCGAAAGGTGAGCCACGTCTCCAAGGATTTTGCCCTCTCGTAGTGACAATGCCACTGAGATTGCACGAATATAGTATCTCGTCAACGTTTCTTCTTGCGCATCCTACATGTGGTCGACGATGGCTCCAGACCGTCCCTCGTACGGCCTTACGAAGAACTCCGGGACTCTCCTCCTACAACAGATAGCCAAAGACGTTAGCTCAGATGACATGCAGATCGTGAGCTATCACCCCGGAGGCGTTCTTACTGACTCGGCGCGGAAGGAGGGATATGACAGCAGCTCCGTCAACTTTGACCACGGTAAGTTACGGCCTCTCCGGCCAGACTTGCGTTCACCAATACGTTCTAACGTGGACATAGAAGACTTACCTGGTCAATTCGCGGTCTGGGCTGCGAGCACCGAGGCCGAGTTCTTGCACGGCAGATTTGTATGGGCAAACTGGGATGTCGAAGAGCTTCAGTCTGGCGAGATCGGGAAGCAGATCCGGGAAGATGAACACTTCCTGAAAATGGGCGTCGAGGGGTTAACCGAGAAGACGGGCGGTATGATTCTTTAAACTTGTTACCGAGAGTGATCTTTCGTAAGGATAGATTTCAGCAGAACCTTACTAGTTGGCCATCTCTAGAAGCATTACGACGCTAGACCCATGTCTTCTGCGTGACGATAAAGAGGGTACGCATGGACAGGCTCTAGTTGCCTGCAACGGGCTTCTCGCAGTCGCCCTGTGCAGCACTCATGAGTCATCAGGTTCCAATTATGTCGGGAAAAGCACTGCTGGTCTCCTTTAGAATTTGTCAAAGACCGCTTTCAAACCTTATCGCAAGGGAGGTTGGACCCTTCCATCGGCACTGCTTTTGGGCCTCTTGTGGTATTGAGCCACACCACTTTCACCAACCAACTTTTTCTGAAGCAGCAGACCTTTCTCCTTATTCACTCGTTTTTCAGGATAGTAAGCCCCGAAGATTGCTTCCCGCTGATACGCTCCCAACCTCACACGAGACCATGGTGTCACAACGCAATCTCGCTAACGCCAATACAGAATCTACGTCGTGGAGATGTCGGTGCCCCTGCTGCCTCCATTGGAATACTCGGCGGCAAACCATGCGATAAATTCATATGCCGCTTCCAAGACAGCTTTCTCACGAAGGCCTATGAAGTCCTAGAAAAGCATGGCGTCGAGCTTAAGGACGTCGACTTTTTTGCTTTTAACCGGCCGAAACATCACTGCGAACCGACGCTTTTATTTCAGGAAGATTGGCGTACGGAGCTCGCGTAAGCATGGGAGGGGTTCATCTGAGAGCTGAAGAGATATGATGATAGCGAGGTCCTTCCTGTGGCCTGATACTGGGAGGCTGTAGTTGATATCATGTATGAGCAGCTCCCCAAAACTTGTCAGCTCCGTGCTGAATTACCCACAACTCGACCGTGAGTAAGCATGCATTCAGGAAAGAGCCTTTTCTATTTTGGAATCATTCAATAGCACAAAGAGTCGAGGAACAACGTCGCACTGTTCCGATACTGGTATAGCAAGACACCGGCGAGAATCCATGATTGTATCCATCTCACTAAACTGCGGCTCCCGCGCCATTTTCTTCGACTAGAAGCCTAGGTAATTACCCTAGATACAAGTTCTTTTCAGGATGCAATGCTACTGCGACACGGCTTCACGAGCTCACAGTACATGAACAAAACGGCATAGCTTCTTATGCCTTTAAATGTCCCCGCGACTGAGATTTACGCGACAGTGATAAGGGGGGCCTACGGGGACGGATACCCAGAGGGAATCCATCTTAGAGCTAGAATTAAGCTGAGTGTATGCATTCGCTGACGACAAGCAAAAAGGGATCCTGGTTTTGGTATCGTCGGGTGTTATGTCGAAGTAAGGACTAAGTGCATGCCTATATGGATTAGATATGACCTTACAACCTATAGCATTCTGCTTTCATGCCATGATGGTTAAAATGGTGGAGAAGCACTATGGGTTTCTGGACGCCTAGCCAGGGCTCCAGTCGGAAAATAATGTTGGGGCGCAGATCGAAACGTTTCCAACACAGACCACCTGCCTCTCGGCCACCGAATCGAGTCAACGTCGAGGGGAGCTTACAATTTGTATGTACACAGCCTTGAGCGGTACGAAGAATATTTCAGCAAGGAATTTAGGGTCGAATCTAGCTAATAAGAGGGCGATCTTCGCCAGCAGTTTCTGGAGGACCTGAACCTCAAAAGCACTTCCTTCGGCAAAGAAAGCGTATGGGGGGTATCCTCTGGACGGGTTCTGGTCTTACAAGGCGGTCTCAAGGAAATCAACGACTGGACTGGGCGTATACTCGGGCCCAAAACAGTCGTCCCGCCTCCAACATGCTTCTTTCTATAACTGACTGGAGAGCCAGGTGCCGATTAGAACACCTGTCGGAAGTGAATGATGCACGGGCCAGTGAGGCTGCCCGGACTGTCAATCCAGGACCTAAGTTCAGATACGTGATCTACAAGTATGTACTGTATGGGGCAGTTAGATTATTGACCTGGGCTTGGCATAGCCTGTCTTGTGGTATAGACAATAAAAAGAGAAAGGGAAAAAAAGAACCTGTTTTCTAATAACCGTTGCAATTGCTTTATTAAATATCTTAGGGTATACCCATCTTTTCGCTGCATTTTCCAGGAAACCCCAAGCTCTCAGCGCCTAAGGCGTGGGAGGTGTTACATCGGCTCGGAACGTCCTCCCTGATTTGATAGTCTGACCTCTTCGCCAAGTCTCGATTCGGCATATTTTCCTTTCTCGACAAGCTCGCTTCGCTTAGTACTACTCTCAACAGGGGGCCCGGCCCCACAAACGCCACTGTGGGGTAACCCCAGACGACCATCATAATGATAATCTGGAGCCGAACCGCTCTGGACATAGATGGGACAGTATAATGAGGAGCGGCGCATTACAACGCAATCACATGAAGATGCAATGGGGTTGTTAGTCGTGGGTTAGCGGCGCCCAGCCGCGGCATTCTCCTCGCTCCCCTCGCAAGCGTAGCATGCTCCAGAGTGCTCCTGGCCAGGATGTTTCGAAGGCTTTCATAATAAGCCTACATCCCCGCCACCAACCCCAACTCTAACTACGTAGTTGGGGTTGTTCAAAGCCGTCTTAGTCCCGTCCTCACCTGAGTCAAGCGGGCCACATCTCCTCGGCCGCTGTCCCGCAAAACGAAACACACCATGCTCGGCCGTGGCTTCATTTTCGGTCTCGCGGCGTTAGCCGCCGCAGAGCCGTATAATACGTTCGACGGCCCTGGCTTCCCTGCCTGTAACGAAGTCGCTGCCGTGTACGAACCTCAGACGGTCGACGAGATGCAGGGCCAGATTCAGGACGCCATCGCGGCGGGCCAGAAGGTCCGCGCCTCGGGTTTAGGCCACATGTGGTACGACACCATGTGCTCTGACGACCCAAACACGGTCATTATCCGCACCGAGAACGTCAATCGCATATGGGACCTCAACCTTGA
The DNA here is from genome assembly GCA_030271035.1 of Microascus cirrosus. Lineage (NCBI taxonomy): Eukaryota > Fungi > Ascomycota > Sordariomycetes > Microascales > Microascaceae > Microascus > Microascus cirrosus. Next base: position 51,973 of record JAMBUN010000108.1, read on the forward strand.
GAGTGGCTCCGTCTGGCTCGAGGCCGGCGTCACCTTCACGCAGCTTGCCGAGTGGCTGCATGATCGGGGAGCCTCCGTGGGCTACACCCTCGTCAACTGGAACATTACTCTTGCCGGCTCCGTGGCTATGGGGGCTCACCGCTCTTCTCTTCGCGAGGATTCTATGGTCGTCGCTGGAGTGCTCGAGATGGACATTATTGACGGCAACGGCGAGATCCGTCGCATCATTCGCAGCGACGACGACGAGAACTGGCTCGCCGCTTCAACCTCCCTGGGCTTACTGGGTGTTATCGCCAGGATGAAGTTCAAGATCTATCCCGATTTCAAAGTCTATGCCGACCAGAAGATGTTAGTGCCCTTATCCGTATACAGGCATTTTCTGCTCACAGGACTTTTGCTTACCTAGAACAGCCTCGAGGAGGAGGATGTGCTCAATGGTGACATCGAGGATTTGATCTTGCCCTATGGAACTGCCAACCTGTGGGTAAGGCTTAAACATACCCCCCGACGCTGGACCAACCAGCTGACAAAAACCTAGTGGTGGCCTTACAAGAGGAAGTTCCATTGGCGATATTATGATGAGGTCTCCGACGGTACTAGTGACCAGCAGGGGTTCCAGAACACCTTCTCCGTGACTGAGCTCGAGGCTCAGGCAGCCAAAGCCCTCCTCAACAGCGGCAAGTATTCGCCTGCGTCCAACTTCCTTGCCGAGGAGATCTTCTTTGGATTGTGGGAGAAACCAAACTTCCGTGAGAAGACTACTCAGGAGCCTCTTGAGGACTGGCCTGTTTATGGCTGGAACTACGACGTCCTCATTGGTGGCCTCTACCCTGATCAGCGCCCTGTGTGGGAGTATGACCTGCGTGGCTACACCCTCGAGCTTGCTTTCCCCATGACCCGCGCCAATGATATGCTGCGCCGCGTGCGCGAGCTCTTTGAAGAAGAGGCGAAGCAGTGGCGCATTATGACCTCCACATACAGGAGTGGCATCAACATCAAATTCGGCCGCCCGTACTTCGACTTTCTCGGCCAGGTGACTTACAACACTACTGACGGTGAAGACTGGAGCCGCGGCGCCATCATGTTCGACTTCCCCAGCTTCAAGCCCACCGTCGGTGACGGCCTGCGCTATAACGAGCCGTTCTGTAAGTGTCGCTTCCGTTGAAAGCGGGAGAGGAATATCCAGCTAACAAGGGCTAAAGACCACAACCTTGCCAATGTCCTAATAGACGAGTTCCCATGCCGCCCGCACTGGACTAAGAATACACGCGACGTCTTTGAACGCGCTGTCAAGAATATTGACCCTGACGTACGTTGAGCTCCGAAGCTATCCCAAGGCAAAACTTGCTCACTGAGAATTAACTTAGCACCTACGACGCTTCAAAGCCGTCCGAGAAATGTTTGATCCTAATGGTGTTTATAAAAGCGTTGTCGGTGAGAAGCTGGGTCTTTACGACGACTAAATCCCCTCTCTGTTTGTCTTACTTGGGACGAATGAATAACTGGTCTTATCATCGGCGATGTTCTGGCAATGTACAGCTAGTAGACGACGTAATTACCCATATGTTAGTCACGGTTTCATCGATATGAGGGAGTCTATCTCACCCTGTACCTCTCTTCTAGCGTAGCTAGTTAATATCTTTAATATCGTAAAACCGGAATGTCATTCCTACTTATTATACTGTCTCATGCCAGTGTATTTTTAGCTATCTGGGCAAACTGGGCGTCCTAGAACTAGTAAAGGGGATAGGAATAACTACCCATCTCATCCCTAGTTTAAGAGGTCCATTAATAGCAAGTCCGCGTTTCCCAGCAGTCGCCGTAATAAGGGTTACTGAATAAGGATAGCTCTACTCTATTATAGCCGAGAGTTCCCAGGGTGCTTATTCATGCTTGGTGTGGAGATGTTACTGGAAGTTTTGCTATCTTGGATGCCTGTTAATGCAGTAGTTCAGGCAGTGCCGAATAGCACTGCGATAAATTGTTGCATACGTACGTGCCCAAGAGTCGTAACAGTATCTTGAGTGATTACAATTTTGGCCCAATCCTGCCAATCAGTTACGTTCTGTATTTCCTGTCTAGTAGGACATCTAGTAAACCCCAAGGTAGCTCTGAGGGTAGATCGGGGCTTGAAGCAGCACAGGCCCCATAATCTGCATAGCACCTTAGCCCCAATACAGGCTTACGAGCCAGTGAGGCAAGGATGACCGTTCCAAGGTCCTGGGAACATTGAGAAGTCGGATGTAATCGTAGACAGCTGGTCAGGCTCTCCACCCCTAACCCTAGCGAGCAAGAAATGCGACTCGACAGCATGAATTTCCCACATGCAATGACTTGGTACTGGAGGTTTTCCGCCAGACTTGACCTCCCGGGCCCTGTCTAGTTCATTCTCTAACCTCATTTCCGACATATGCCCTGTTTCGGGGTAGGACTTGACTAAAATTGAAAGGCGAACAGTGAGACCACGCTCGTTTTCCTTTAATAGGAAAGGATTAATTTTCATCGGCCTGTGACAAAGTTACTCGATTTCCTTGACGTGAATCTCTTGATAAAATTAGGGGGGTTATGGCTGCAGTGAATACAACACTATGACAAGGATGAGCAGGGTCGCTCGGTAGCGAAGGTGGTGGAACTTTATGACGCTACTATGTGAGAGCAAAAAAGACTAGCAACGCCGCAAGCTGTTTATGATCTCCTTTCGCGTAAGATGACGAGAGGTAACTGGACTGAGACAGGCTAGAGGATATCCTGGTATTCAAAAATGGTGAGATACAGGAAGCCTAGGAAAGAACGCCATAACACCTTCTCTGACTGCCGTAATGCAACCGCTCCTCGTCTATCACCAGAGCCGGTCAAGCCAAGACCAGAAATACAGGCAGACAATAAGTGGCTGTGGGTCGCAAGGCTCGGGCATGGCACGGTTCGACAGGAGGAGAGAAAGAGATCATATTTCTCATGTGGAGTGGAACGGGGTGGTGATAATTGCCACGCAAACCTGCCGCCTTCCGCCATTTATTGCTCATCCTTCTTGATTATCTGATACACACTTCCCAAATTTCCCTCCGTATCTTCAAAATACCGATACTCTCCAAACCCACTCTCCGGTTGCGTCCCCGAGAGCACCTTCCCTCCAGCATTAACAATCGCCTCGCTAGTCTTCTCCAGATCCTCTACATGCCAAAACATGGTCGTTCCACCGTGTCCTGTCTTCAGCACGCCTACTTCATCAGGGACGAGGAGGATGCCACCGGAAAGGCCGACGTCGGGCCCAAATTCGAATCTGCGGCCCTTGGACTCTGGGAAGGCCTCCGTGCCAGGCTTGAAATTCCAGCCAAAGACGGTCGAGTAGAACCTATAGGCTGGTTTTTGTCAGGCATGTCCGTCGTACGGGAGTAATAGTCATTTGGGCCTACCTCGGGCGACGTCTGTGGCCGAGATGCTCATCCAAATGGGGCATCCGACCGCGGGAGGCTTCCAGTCAGTCATGGCGAAATATTCGCGTGCAGGTTGTTCAGGTCCGGCTATAAACTTGCAAATTGGGTATAAACAAACCCTTTTGTAATCAAGCAAGCGTAAAGAAGGAGGGCATGAATATGGGAGTTGAGGAACTGCGGTAGCCGATTTATAGACGCAAAGTGGAGCGAAATTGATCCCTATTATTTACCACATTGGCTGAAGTTGCCCGAGGCTCGACGCCCTTCAGATGGGATTAGACATGTGCATTCACACCCGTGCTGAAACCCGTGAAACATTCCCTGGATACCTAGGGCATTTTGTTAACGCGGACCAGGATCTGCATGCAGTGGTGGTTCATGTTCTGTCCCGGGCTATTTTAGGAAACAAGAGCTCTACAGTACAGTACTACTGTACAAGACCCCGCTTCACAGCCTCGTCTCATTCGCCCGACGCTCAGGCTCCACAAGATACGTCATCCCGCCTTGCGGCCCCCGCAGAACAAGCTTTCCTTCTCCAGATCGAAGTGAACCGTTGCGTGATCATTTGTTTCAGTCTCCAGAGCGGTTTACCCTTTAAATCCAAAACAGAGCGTCTATCATTTACTCTTCCGCTATATATCGGAGCGTCTACTTTCCACTACCCCTCAGAGCTGTTTCATAAACGATACTATGACTTCGAACCCTCCGAGCTATCGTGGCGCAACTCCACCCCCGGCTTACGAGAGCCGGCCGTGCTCCCTTCACGAGCACCATTCTCCACCACCAGCATCCGCAGACCTTTCCCAAACAAGACAAGGGGGGGATGCCGTGGAACAAGATCGAGCAGTAAATCCTTCGCCCACGAATCGGCACGAGAATACCGACGCCAGCCACAACGAAGCAGAGCCAGCCGAAACCAGCACCGGCAAAAGTCGCCTATCATTCATCCAGAACGCAACCCAGGCATACAAGGAGAAGAGGAAGGCAAAGGAGGCCGCGCGCAAGGTAGATTACTACGAGCGGCTTTACGGCTTCGTTCCCAAGAACGCCATGACGCAGGCGGAGTGGAGGGACGCGCGGGAGCGTGTGCCCAAGACAAAGGTTCCCTTCAGGGCGAGATCTAGGGGCATGACAGCACTCGGACTGGGTGGTGTTCCGGGCGGTAGCTGACTAACTGGAGTTGCGGGAGCGTTGGCGGGACTCCAGTGAGTTTTCTTTTGTTACTTGCTGATAGATGGGAATAATATGATTGGAGTTTATGGAGTGGGTGGGTCGGTAACATCATTTGACACTCGATATTAATCTCTATTTGCACGAACAATATACACTTCGTATGTGCCCTGTCAGAGCTTGACTCTCGGTCCCTCCAGTTCCTCACATTCACATCACCCTCCCGTATGACCTCCGCCTACGGACCTCTCCCCAGAACTAGTACCGCTCCCACCATCCCGATTGGTACCCCAACTTTCACTAAATAGATACTATCCCTCCTTTCATACAAGGCCTCATTCGTCCTGCACGGACTCTCCACGCTCCCCTCTCCCTTGGAAAGCCTGATCTGATTGGTGGCGTCACATGCACCGCCTGCACCCATCTTCTTCGACTCTCGCCCCCAGAGCAGCCTCATAGCACCCCTCGTAGATGTCCCCAGCCATATCGTGACTCTTACTCCTGCATTGGTTTGCCAGGATTCAAGGAGCATAGTCCCTCCCCGTCGGAGGAAGCGCATGTATGACGGTTGTTCCTCCCTGCGCGCCGTGGCAAGGACAATGATCCGGGCGGTTCACGCCCGTAAGGGTGTTCCAAAGGCATTTGAGCCGGATCTCTCCGGCGCGGATTGTGCGGTCTTCTCAGTGTCCTAGGCCTTCATCACGTCGGTTTTGTGCCGTAACGGTACGAGGATGTATTAGACGCCGCCCCCCC